>JAIEZT010000198.1:18344938-18577983 GCA_019594935.1 Periophthalmus modestus | reverse complement strand
TCGCAGATGTGTGTCTCGCGGGTTCAGCGGTGTGGGGAGCTCTTTTCACGAGGCTGTAACGTTCCCGTAGCTCACAAAGATGAGGGTTACCGCGCGTCTCTACCTGCCTCTGCCCGTGGAACAATGGCTGCTGCGGTTCAATGCCAGGCTCGGTTTGTGTTTATACATGGACAGAACAGAGAACACGCCCTAGCTGTTTCCTACCTGTATCAAAGGGAACGCTTCAACTTCATCAAAATGCCTGAAAACTGCGGTCAGGCGAATGCGTAAAGCGGCGAGGTGAAGTTTACGCACGAGCAGCGTCTCCTCTACCTGCCTATTGTTCTTAACGCAATAACAGACCGTGTGTTCTACAAGCTCCTCGCAGTCATCACAGTCAGGGGCAAAAGTGAACTATGTTTCATACGGTTGAGTGAACGTGCAGGGGCCGGCTGCTCCTGTCATGTGTGAGCCGCAGCGCAGGATTCAGTATGACCGAGGACGCGCTGGAAACTACCCATTATGAAAAATGAAAGTTGTGTTTGCCTCAAACACTGATGTACAGTCAGAGTCCAGACAGGCGCCTCAGAGGCCACGAGCGAACCGGGGAGTTTCCTGCGTGTTTGTGCGCGTGGCTGTCGGGCCACAGGTAGGAACAAGAGGAGGAGGAGCAGGAGAAGGAGAAGGAGAAGGAGCAGAGCAGGAGCAGAGCCAGAGCAGGAGCAGGAGAAGGAGCAGAAGAAGGAGCAGGAGAAGGAGCGGGAGCAGAGCAGGAGGAGCAGGAGCAGGAGCAGGAGCAGGAGCAGAGCAGGAGCAGGAGCAGAGCAGGAGCGGAGCAGGAGCAGGAGCGGAGCAGGAGCAGGAGCAGAGCAGGAGCAGGAGTGGAGCAGCAGGAGCAGGAGCAGGGCGGCACAGCGGCTCTGCTCCACATCACTCACTTTGGTCCAGTTACGACAGAAGCTCATAGAAGTAACAGACTGTTTGGCTCGTTCCTTCTCTGTGTCGTGTTCGTGTTTCTCTGAGCTCTGCTCAAACATCTCTACAGACTGCACGTGTGCGGCGGCTCAGCGTGTCAGACACAGGGGATGGATTAACATGAGTGACAGCCATGTCTCTACAGCTGACTGACGTAACTGAGGCTATTGTCTGTATAATGATGTGTCGTCATGTGCACTCATGTTCACATGTGGTTTTCAGGCTCAGACTTAACATAAAAGTCAACAATTTGTTGGAATTAAAATAGTCTAATTGATTTATGTTTCAGCTCTTGTAAGATTTTGAGTGGAGTTCACTTCTGACACGAGCAGTAAACAGTGTTGACACAGTGAGAGCAACGTTAAATCGGAAAAACAACAGTTGCTTCCTCAGTATTAATTATTCAGGAGCCTCATTATCATTGTGACTTTTATGTTGGAGACAGGCTCACGGTTTGATCTGGGTCTGTGCACAGAGCAGCTTCATCTGACAGCACGACGTGTCCACGGACAACAGACCTGCCAGATGTTTAGTGATGGAGGAGAGGGACGGCGTGGGCGACATGGCGATGGCACTGACTGCATATTTAGCAGTTCTGATGGAGTTTTTGTTTTGTACTTGTGAGTTGGCATCATTTTGAAGAGCACATGTTTGGGGTGGATTAGCTGCACATAGTTTTGAGCACTTCGTTCTCGTCTTGTATCATATATCAAGGGCATAGTGTTACTTTCACACCCACCCCAACATTTTAAACAACCGACGCTTTCTGGTTTCCATGGTGAATTTATAAACAAAAAGATCCCACCCCATTTTCCCCCGTGTGCTGTTGGCTCACTGCAGTACTTTAACTTAAGTACTTTAACTTAAAAATACACTGTAGTAGTGAGTGAGTAGTGTGAAGAACAGAACCCACTTCACCTTAAACATAAAATTGAAAGTATTGACTTACTATAAACAGAGAGAAAACAGCCTAAGTGTGTTGGTGAAATACGAGAACCTGCCACTATCTTGTTCTATAATTATTCTCATGTCAAAACGACGTTCATCTGACAGTTGTGGATGTTCTTTCTGCTGTTTCCTAGCAACAGCACCGCCACAGAATGCAACAGGTCATTTTGTCTGGTTTAAAGTCGTTTCTTGTTCTCTGGAGCTGAACAGTCGGGCTGTAATTGACCTAAGACGCTGATAAGTGAACAAAAACTCGATGTGGTGCTGGAAAAAGCTGTCAGCGATTTAACGATTTTGTACAAAAATGAGTGAACAGCATCTTCATAATAATAATAACACAACTTACACAGCGCTTTTCCAGACGATCAAAGTCTCTTTAGTGCATTCTTCACTTCACATTCGGTGATGGTGAGATACTATTATAGCCAGCCACAGCTGCCCTGGGACAGACTGACACACAGACCACGTTCATACTAGATAATGTGGGAGTGCCTTGCCTAAGGACACAACGAACATAAGTGAAAACTGTCCAGTCACTCCATACTTTCCTCTTTGTGCTGCTGTGCATGTAAATAATTATACAGAAAATGATTAGCTGTAAAACTCGTGTTCTGACAAGTTCTGTGATTACAACATGTTTTAAAATTAAGATTCAGTTGAAAGAGGAAAATGTAAACATGACCAAAACATGACCCCAAACAAGACAAGGCAAGTGTATTTATGCAACACAACTCAAAGTGATTCAGAGAGGACAGGACAAGACATTAACATCACGATACAACAAATCAAACATAAATAATCAGCATAAAATAAACATTACAAGGGAAGAGGCCGAATAAAACTCTTTCAGTCACATGCAGCTAAACACGACCGTTTGGAGACTGGATTTAAACAAAAAAGAGGCCTGTTTCACATCTGTTTTAGTCCTGGTTTAGTCCTGAAGTCCTGTTTAGTCCTGTTTTAACGGCATGTCCTGTTTACACTGATTTAGTCCTGCTTTAGTCCTGTTTAGTCCTGGTTTAGTCCTGGTTTAGTCCTGCTTTAGTCCTGGTTTAGTCCAGTTTTAGTCCCGTTTTAGTTGCTTTAGTCCCCTGTTTTAGTCCTGTTTTAGTCCTGCTTTAGTCCTGCTTTAGTCCTGCTTTAGTCCTGCTTTAGTCCTGCTTTAGTCCTGCTTTAGTCATGCTTTAGTCCTGCTTTAGTCCTGCTTTAGTCCTGTTTTTAGTCCTGTTTTAGTCCTGTTTTAGTCCCGGTTTTCCCTGCTTTAGTCCTGCTTTAGTCCTGCTTTAGTCCTTTTTTAGTCCTGGTTTTAGTCCTGCTTAGTCCTTCTTTAGTAGTCCTGCTTTTAGTCCTGTTTAGTCCTGGTTTAGTCCTGACTCTGGCACCAGCAGGAGGCGGGCCCCTGAAATCCTCAGAGTGTGAGGTGGTTCATATTGGTTCATTGGTTCATATTGCACTAACATGCTCCTAATTGATGCAAGAATCTGATGCACTTCTGAACACGTTTGCAGAGGTCCAAACTACAGTCTGCAGATCAGATTAGTGAGACCCCACAGAGACGACGTGTTTGTGGAGATATTATGTTATATAAATAATTCCAGCCTGCGTAATTAGCTGCAATTTCTATTCAATTGTAAATACCGTTGGGCCCTAAGCGCAGACACATCTCATATAAATAGCTGGATGAGATTACATTGTGATGACGAACACGATCAACACCACATCCTAACGCCGTCTCCAGATGAACTGCTCTTGTGCCTTGAACCCCCGTTACCCTGAGCGTCTGCGTGTCTGTGTGTGTCTGTATACGAGGTGTTAAGTTCACTCACACTGGGAACGCTGATGCAGGCCCACACAGTTAATGAGCCTCATTTACTCGGCTCTGGACGGGTCAGGTCACCTCTCTCCTCCTCTCGTCTCTCTCTGTCCCGTCTTGTGATCTCCCCCTCGCTCCTCCCCCCTCCCCTCACCTAAGTAAGTCATTATGATTGTACATGGACAGCGACGTGTCTCTGATTATGAAGTGTTATGATGTGTGTAATGGAGGAACACTCCGGGTGTCATGGTTACGGACCAGGGAGCTGCAGCTGTGCGAAGGATCTGCAGAAGAACATGATTTAATTTCAGCGTGAGATGGAATGGAGTGTGTGTTTTTGTTGTTTCTAGGTGATGACAGGTCAGATTTGTATTCATTTAGAACTAAGGGTTGTGTTTACAGCTTAGTTTAGCTGCTTTCTCTTCGAATTGATCTGGTTTAAAGTAAGGATGTGATCGTATCGGCTTCCAGATATCGGTTCAGTCGATATCCTGGTTAGACGTATCAGTTGTCGGCCCAGAAAGTCTCAGAATGTTTGAGCTTTTATTCATACAAAGTTGTTCTTTCGTTACTTGAGATTTAAATAACTCATATAACCTTTTGTCCAGTTGACAGAATGGAATTTTTCTTTTGCTCTGGATCATACCTGGACGACTGAGGGATTACACAACTATTAATAACAGCTACAGAACACATTTGGATCAGTTTTGTCTTGTTTTATTTTTCTTTTAATGGCATAAATGCTGTTTTAAATCCTTCTCTGGTATCAGTTGACATCAGAAGCGGTATCGAAACTTAGTTCTGGTTTAGTCTCTGTTCAGTCTGTGCTTATTCTGTTCACTTTTCCTGATCCATAATTTGCAAAGAGAGATTTTCACACATGGTTCAAACACCGAGCTCAGTCGTGAAAGTTGAAGATCTTAAAATAACCTCTTTGCTCAAACTGGCACAGCTCCCAGGCCATGTGCTCCAAACCAGCCCCGGTGACTCCAATCAACCAGGTTAGTGTTCACCACAATGCTCCTGGACCACTACTGAGCGTCCTACAGAGGAGCGTCCTACAGAGGAGAGTGTAATTCAGTGTCCTACAGAGGAGCATCCTACAGAGGGGAGCACCCTACAGAGGAGAGTGTTGGTAGGTGTTCTACAGAGGAGCATGTCCTACAGAGGAGAGTAGTCTTTGATTGGCCCTTCAGTGAACAGCTCTCTCCTCTGTAGGACACTGACTGTGTCCTCTGTAGAACCAGTACTCTCCTCTACAGGATTAAGTCACATAATGGGACGTCCCGCTGCTCTGGTCTTGTTCTCGCTGAGAGAAAGAAGCCTGACCTGCCGGACTGAAAGGAGACGCCAAATGAAAACAGAACATCTCACTTGGTTCATTAGAGGCTTAATTTGCTGCTCAATGAATCCTTGAGTTACTCTTCCTGCTTAGACTCCTGCTCAGACATTTTTGTGGCTTTTAAGGAGTGTTGGAAATGCAGTGGTGTGGAGCTCAACACTGACGGCTGCTCCTGGTTCCCGAAGTCAAATTTCCATTAATTTTTTTTCAAACTTTTAATGTTGATTAGCTCTGTGTTAACTAATGACCACAAGACCTGTACTTTTATTTAAAATCTGTTTCTGAAACTGTTTTTGTGATGTCTTTGAACTTTTACATTTCTATATTACACAAAACAGACTCTTGTGTAACACTTTATTCTCAGTCCTTCTAAATATACAGGGTTTGTGTGTTAAACATGTGTGAATGAAACAAAACACAGCTCCAGGTCTGTGTGTGACGAGGAAACATTAGAACAGATCACAAAATAACTAAATATTGGCCCTTTAACTCCACATCTAAACTACTTTTTACTACTTCAACTGCTACTACTACTACTAATACAAAGACTTGTACCTTTACTACTACTACTACTACTAATACAAAGACTTGTACCTGTCTATAGAAAAGTTCAGTTCATTTTGTTCGTGATGGTGCCATGTTCCTCGTGGTTCTTGTTGTCAAAGCTGACTCCGTTCTCTGGAGGTGTATTTTCTTTCCCAGTTTATTGGATGTTTACTATTTGCATTAGCACGCTGTAGCTGTCACACCTGTTAGCTTGTGGCGTTTGCGTCGGGACACAGAAATCCTTGTTTTCTACATCCTCTCCACGCTCCTGCCAAACTGTTATTGTGTTTGCTCTTTCTCCAACAAAACAACACTATTTTTATCAAGTGTAATATACGATTTGTAGATAAATTGAGCGTCTGAGATATTCTTGGGTCTGTGTTTCCGTGGTGTAATTTCACAGCCTGGTTCCTCGCGGAGTTTCTAGCATTTGCCAGGACAAACACACAGTCCGCGAGCGCAGTAGGGGGTTTGGATTACTGCTCCCCTCCCTTTTTGACACAGAGATTCCTGTTTCACATCTCACAAGAAAAGCACAGCTCCCAAGTGCTCTCACTCCAACACACAAACCACATGAAGAACGCCGCCGTACTGCAGGATTAGCTCACTTTTCTGTTAGTGAATACATCGTTAGCAGCTTCTAATTGTTTCTTTGTGAAGGACAGGGTTGAATCAATGTGGCTTTAACCTGGCTGCCCTCCCGTCTCGTCTCTGAACCGGGAGTGTGCACTTGTTTAACCCATTAAGCTGCTATTTAGCCATGTGCTTTTGTGTTAAGAGGATTAGCTCAGGTGATGGAAACGCCTCTTACTGGACCACATTATAACGCCAGAGTTGTAAGCTACGTCCACACTGAGCCCACGAGCTAATTAATAATGTTAACTATGGGAAATTATAGTTGAATATGACACTGTTAGTTTGGTCAAGTCTGGTCTGGTTCCTCAGTTTCTGTCCTGCACTTTTGTTTAGTTTTACATGGTATTAAGTTCATAACACACAGATTATGATTTCATATTCTGTTAATTTGAAACTGCAGTTGGTAGAGTTTTTGTCCACCGATCTAAAGGTTGGCGGTTCTAATCCCGCTCTCGTCATTAACATCATTGATAGAGCGTTCAATCCACTGAGCGTTCATTTCAGTCGTTCTGTCCACTGACCCACAGGTTGGCGTATCTCTCTGCATTGTTTGCAGTTTCTTACTGTTCGTTCACGCTCTCCCCCGAAGTCCACAACATTCTCTTCTTCTCTTTAAACCGTGACTCAAAACTCACCTGTTCAGACAATCCTCCACCACATCACCTGTTTTTATGTTTTAACTTGTTCTGTACAGTCTCCTTGGGTGTTTCGAAAGGCACTTTTCTTCTTCTTCTTCTTCTTCTTCTTCTGCTTCTATTTCTTCTGCTACTTCTTCTTGTTCTCCTTCTTCTTCTACTACTTCTGCTACTTCTTCTGCTTCTTCTTCTGCTCCTTATTTTGCTTCTTCTGCCTTTTCTTCTTCTGCTACTTCTTCTTGCTCTCCTTCTTCTACATGTGCTACTTCTTCTGCTTCATCTTCCTCTGCTTCTTCTTCTGCTTCTTTTTCTTCTTCTTCTTATTCTACTTATGTGTTTTTCTTCTTCTGCTACTTCTGTTTCGTTTTCTTCTTCTGCTCATTCTTCTTATGATTCTTATTATGTTTATGATTATGATCTTACAGTCTCACACTTGCTTCCTCTTATCAGTAGTTACAGTTTAAACAGATTTATTTCATTCCCACTGTGGCCTTAACAAGCTCAATCCCAGTTTTTCCTCCAAACTTCAAAAATATCCTGGTTTTGTGAATGGGAACATGCCGCTCCAGGTCGAATCCCTCGTAAAAACCTTCAGATCACAGCATGTCGGAGGCAGGATTTGTCACTGTATGAAAACTCATGATTCAAGTCTTTAAAATGAAGTGGAGGATGAGTCTCTCCTAAAACTTACACAACCTTCAAACACGTGTTTCCTCCTCACAAACAGACCCATTCACATGTTTAACACACAAACCCTGCACATTTAGACTCTTCTCTCTCTGCTCCACCTTGTGATGTCATCATGTGGTAATACAGTGCTCCACTATGTTTTTAAAGTCCACACACCTTCACTAGAATCATTTGGATCATTTCAGCCTCTGGAATTGCTAAGCTCGACTGAACTAAAGGTAAAAGGAGCTGTTAACTTGAAAACTATCACTTTATGACATCACAAGGTGGAACAGAGCATTTTGAGCTTTGGAGATTTAGACAGACTAATAATAAAGTGTTACTCAAACATGTGAATGAAACAAAACACAGCTCCAGGTCTGTTTTGAGGAGGGAACAGCGTAAGAACATGGATTAAACCTCACAAGAGTCAGTTTTGTGTAATATAAGACCTTTAAAAGTCAGTCTGTCTCTACTGTCTACAAACTTCACCCACTTCTGCTCACGTTCAGGTATTTTTGGAGTCTGTGTTGTGTGCTTCCCTTCCTGAGTCTTTGGGGAGAAGCGGGAGCACAGGAAACAGGGGATTGTGTCGACTCGGGGATTGTCACCACCTTGAGGAAGAGCGGAGTCGTAAATCAGAACTACGACTCTGGGTCTGAGTTGAGCGGGGGAAACGCAAGAAGCTGTTTTGATTTAAAGCGCAATATATTTTTCCGCCACCTTCTTGCTTCTGTGGAGATGATGTTTCTTTGCCTGGAGTGTTCCGCAGTATGGCATTAAGCTGCACGGTTAATCAGAATCTAATCAAAATCACAGTTTGAATGGACACAATTAGCAAATCGCAATGGCCGCCATGTTTGAAGTACCAAACAAAATGTCCTGTTGTAATCAGCTTAAAAACGTCTAACCCTGTAGTTTAGATCTCTTCAAACATGTTCTGAAATGTGATTCTTGTATTTATGAATTAATTCTTGTAAAAAACGTTTCATTTTTAAGTCTTTTTGTCAATTCTTCTGAACAGTTTAAAAATATTTGAAAAAACTTTGAACAGAAAGCTCGTTTTAAAACTTAAATCCCAAATCTACTCACAATGCTTGTTAAAAATTCTAGTGTAGCCCGAGTGTATGACACTTAATCTCCATGGAGACAAGCTGCTGTCATTTCCAGGCGGTGTTACAGGTCAGATCTGTGGAGAGCAGGCCCCCGCATAGTAATGATGCAAGATTCCATGTTTCCATCTTTTGTAGCAATAAAAACATCCCAAAGTGAATGAACAGAGTGTAGATCTGCTCCCCTCACCAGGCAGCAGAGGCACAACGACTCCTGCACACTCTCACTCTTGGTTCACTTTTATTCGTACAACGTTTCGGTTCCTCTGACCTTCCTCAGGAAAACGCACATAGTTTGGAAAATTTGGGATTTACACTTTAAAGTAAAACTATTCTCTGATCTGTTCTAATGTTTCCTCATCACAAACAGACATGGAGTTGTGTTTTGTTTCATTCACACAAACTCTGCAGATTTAGGCTCAGGTCTTCTCACAAAAACACTCTGTTCCACCTTGTGATGTCATCATGTGGTAATACAGGAAGTGCTCCACTGTGTTTTTAAACTCTATACACCTTCACTTTCAGACCTGGAATTTCCAATCTTTACTAAAACTAAAGGTAAAAGGAGCTGTTAACTTGAAAACTACCACTTCATGACATCACATGGTGGAACAGAGCATTTTGAGCTGTGGAGATGTTACAGACTAATAATAAAGTGTTACTCAAACATGTGTGAATGAAACAAAACACAACTCCAGGTCTGTTTTTGAGGAGAGAACAGCATTAGAACAGGACTCAAAGCTACACGAGTCAGTTTTGTGTAATATAAGTCCTTTAATAATAAAACTGTTGTATATTCTTTATTTCTAGTCACACAAATCTGGGTAAATCAGTGGACATCAAGAAACACACATGTTAAAGTACAGTTAACACATGCAGAAAACACTAGAAGTCATTTTAGAGAGAAAATCTTTTGGTCTTTGTGTCTGATTCACCCCGTGCAGCACAAGGTGGGGAACACACAGACTTCTAAACAGTAACTTTAAATTTCAAACTAGTATGGATTGTTCCTTCCGCTGCTCTTCTCACAGTGTTTGGTATTCGTGCAGCGTTATCTGAAAGACTGTGAGATTTAGGGCTTTCGGAGTTAGGTTTTAACTGCGTTTGAGTTGTGTCCTCTGGCCTGGAGCGGCCGGTGCAGGTGCGTTACATAGTCCCTGTGGCATTTACGAGCGAGACACACAGGTCCCTCTGGGTGTGTTTAGTTAAACGTATGCGTTAATTACACTAACACTGACCTATATTTCTTTTATTCATTCAAACTCCCTGGTTCCACCTTTTATTTCTCCAGCTTTATCAGATAGCGGAGGCTTTAATGCGCTCGGCCGAAGCTCTCCCCCAGCTCAGAGGAGAGTCCAGGGCCTTAACTCTGACCCTGCGTCCTGGGACACTTTTATTACATATTGATCTGAAGGAAACAGCTCAGTTTTAAAACACGGGAAATGAGTTTGGGTAGATTCAGAGAGCTGGGACAGAGTTAAAGTGAAATTGTGTATTTTCTTTAGCAATAAATTTAAATTAGCAAAAATAATCACAATCAGATGTAAATCTCAAAAGATTAAGGGTCCTACATTACACAAAACTGACTCTTGTGAGGGTTAATCCATGTTCTAATGCTGTTACCTCCTCAAAAACAGACCTGGAGTTGTGTTTTGTTTCATTCCCACATTTGAGTAACACTTTATTAGTCTGTAACATCTCCAAAGCTCAAAATGCTCTGTTCCACCTTGTGTTGTCATGAAGTATTCAGGTTAACAGCTCCTTTTACCTTCAGTTCAGAAAAGATTTAGAGAATTCCAGGACTGAAATGATCCACATGATTCTAGTGAAGGTGTGTGGAGTTGACATCACGAGGTGGAACAGAGTGTTTTCAGTTTGAGAGAAGAACTCAGCCTAAACCTGCAGGGTTTGTGTGTTAAACATGTGAGAATGAAACAAAACACAAGTCTGTTCTCTGAACTCATTCATTTCACTATAGTTACCATAGAAAGTCTGAAAAATTATGTTTAAGACTAGACTGAAAACTCACCTCTTGTCCCTGGCATTTAACACTAGACAGAATATACAGGTGTTTTATAGTTTTTTGTTTTTTTTTCTGACTTTAATGTGAAGCACTTTGGTTCAGCTCAGGTTGTTTTAAATGTGCTACAGAAAGAAACGTGATACTTGGAGGCTGGGGTGACTTTCTAAATTTTATTAAAGTTCTAGACAAAATATTTGAATAATAGTTCCAACCTCACAAAAGTCAAGTAAGGACACCATCTTTGTTCCCTGCTCCTCGTTTCAAACCCACAGATCGTTCCCTCAAACCAGCGCCGCCTCCGTGTTCTTGAAGCCTTCTTGGGAACGCGCTGCTTTCATGTGTCGTCTGAAAGCTCGTCATTGTCAGCGCCCGAGTGTTTATGTGTCACAGACTTGAGGTCGCTCCCAACAACAGTCGACAGCCATTTTGGGAATAAGAGCAAATTGCTGTTTCACTGCAGCTTTTTTTGTTTTATCTGCTCGACTCAGCTGGAATCTGAACCCCCTGAGAGTCACACAGAGCTGTCACTGTGCACTCTGCAGCTCAAGATTGGGTTTAACGCAGCTGCAGCCGAAGAAAGGGACTTTTTAGGTTGAAATGGGAGCGCATAGAAAAATAGCCGCCCGGGTGAATATGTTACAAATTCCCACTTAATTAAACGTATTGATTTCTTCACCGTTTCTATCAGTTCATCGGAGCTCGTTTGTGTGTGTGCTCCTCCCACAGGTTGATGTGTCCTCACCGGGCGCTCCCTCTGCCCCCTTCACGCCTGACTGCTGACAGCTCTCCACCTTTGTATTGATCTCCCCAATCTGGACAAGATCAGCGCACACGGTCCCGGCGCGTCAGCCAGCGGTCGGGCTGAGCACCTGGGACCCATGCCCAGGCAGGACAGCGTCGCCATGGACACCGAGTCCACGTACTCGGGATACTCGTACTACTCCGGCCGGTCCCGGGGGTCACATCGGCATGGGTAAGTACCCACTTTATCGGGTAAACGCATTATATTTGTTAAAAGGTCCAGTTTATCTCATAAGTTCTGTAGGCTGATATTTAAAAATGAGGAAACACATTTTAAAAACCCGATAAACCCAGAGAGGATGAAGGGATTTCTGACCAAAGTAAAGAACTAAAATATATGTTTTCTGGTAGGAGTATTTTTGTAACAATAAAAACTGTTTAACATATTTAAAGGTACAGTTTGTAACTTTGTGTGATTCTATGGAAACGGAAAGTTAAACCCACACTTCAGAGCTTTCTCCCTGGAGATAAGTGAGTTTTATGTCATACTGTGGAATATTTGGCCAAAGAAACAATATTTAAATAATATGGAAACGAGCAGGTGAGATCCTCCTCCAGGTCAAATAAGAGTCAGGTTTGTGGAGATGAAAATGAAAAAAAGTGACTGAATTTACAGTTTGAGCTTCCTGCTGGTTTTGTTCAGAGATGGACTTTTACGCTGCAGTGTCTCCCTAACAAACTAAAATATTGGCCTTTTCATGTTTAAATGAAACACCTCTGACAAAAGGAAGCCTGAATATTTCCAAATAAAATGACACTTTCTTTGCTAATGTCATCCTGCCCTCTGGCTCTCCATGTCCCTCAAGCTCTCTCCTCCATCTTTTCCTCCACCGCTCACTTCCTCCCTCTCTTCCTTAATCCTTCTCTCCCTCTTCTACTCTTTCCCTCTCACTCTCCCTCCCTCTTTCCTTCCCTCTCTCTCCTCTCTCCATTTTTCTCTTCCCCCCCTCTCTCCCTCTCTCACCCCACCTCTCCCTCTCTGTCTCCTCTCTCCCTCTTTCTCCCCCCTCTCTCTCACTCTTCCTCTCTCCCTCCTTCTCTCCCTCCTCCCTCTCTCTTGTATCTCGTGTGTTGGTCTGTCCGTGGCGGCGTAGGGAGCATTATTCTGTCAGCGTGAAAATGACCCCAGGAAGGCACTGGAGACAGGTGCTGAGGGAGGCCCGGCTGACTGACATAAGGAGTGCCTCTCCCTCCTCCTCCCCCTCCTCCTCCTCCTCCCTCCTCCTCCTCCTCCTCCTCCTCCTCCTCCCTCCCTCCTCCTCTCTCCCCTCCTCTCTCTCTCCCTCCTCTCTCCTCCCTCCTCCCTCCTCCCCTCCTCTCCTCTCCTCTCCTCTCCTCCTCCTCCCTCCTCCTCCTCCTCTCTCTCTCTCCTCTCCTCCTCTCCTCCTCTCCTCCTCCCCCCCCTCCTCTCCCCCTCCTCCACCTCTCCAACTCCTCCACCTTCTCTTCTCCCTCCTCCTCCTCCCTCCTCCTCCCCTCCTCCTCCTCCTCTCCTCTCCCTCTCCCTCCTCTCCTCTCTTCCCTCTCCCTCCTCCTCCTCTTTCCGCTGCATATCTCTTCTTCACCACCACCTGTTGCAACTTCAGATCCTCTGGCTCCCCTGAAGGACCTCTGGAAACATGAGCGGGTGCATACATGCTCCCCCCGGCGTCTCTTAAGTCTCTTTGTATCGCTCCTCTTTCACTCCTTATCTCTGGTCTTGTCCCTCTTCTTCCTCCGTTCATCCTTTCTCACCCTCTCCTCCGCTCCAGCCCTGCTCCATGTGTCCATTTAGATGCAGCCAGTGGCCTTCTCTGGTTCGATCTTGACCTCTCCTCCTCCTCCTCCTTCTCTCCGAGGATGGACAGGTGTAGCACTTGTTCACTTGCGCTCTCACATTCTTGGGAGGAGGAATGCGCCCCCTTGGCTCGCGCTGACATGAAGTTCGATTGGTCACACTTGAGTTTGCCGGTCAGCCTGGAGAGCGGTGGTGACTGTGACTCTGGGGTGCAGCGTTTTGCCCTCTCGCTCGTCTCCTGTTCCTTCAGCTTTCCCAATCCATCTGAGAATATTGAAAGGGACATATGGCACCTCCCCACCAGGCGATTTTTCTGCTCCTCAGCTCCTCGTAAAGCCGAGCCAAACCACCAGCTGGCCTCTAATTTGATAAACAAAAGCAAATTGTTGCCTTTGAAACCCCTAGTGTTTCCACGGTTGAAGGTAATCTTTTTACACTGCGGGGTGCCACGCGTGTAGCTGCTCTGCATCGCTCTGGTCTAATTACACCAACGCCAGGGATAGCAACAGTGGGACGGGCACCTGTGGGCAGAACGTTCACAGCATTTACACTGGCATGTCTGGACGGACAGGAATGAGCTTTGTGCAGTACTGGAGGAAGTACTCAGTTTAAAAAATATACTCAAGTAAAAGTATCACATGAAATAATCTACTTAAGTGACAGTATTAAAGTACCTGTTTAAAAATGTACTTTAAGAGTAAAAAGTAAAAGTATTTCACACAGATTTTGAGACCTAATACATTTCTAGCTCATTGTCTTTATATATTTTTGTTTCCTGAAATTGTGAATGTGTTAAAAAGAAACTCTCAGGCTTTGCAGCAGGTCTCAAACAATTCAAAATATGTAAAAACTGTGTCTCTCTCTCTGTCCCTGCTGCTGTCAGACTCATTTTGGTCTTAAATGTTTGTATTAACCCTCTACATGATCCTGGGGTTTTTATTTCACTTTTGTGTCTGTAAATCAACATATGAACATTAAAAACAGACACATCAGGTCCTTCTTTCCCCGAGGTTGCTCCTGCTAGCGTTAGCAACAGGTTTGATTGACAGTGTTGCTAAGCTAAACTAGTGGTGCGGTGAAAAGGGGCGTTACCTTCAACAGCCGTCCTGCAGATTGGCTCTTTGGTTGCTCTGATACTTCGGTCAGAATCCCTAAAATGAAACTCTGCTCCAAATCGTCCCTTATACCTGCTGTAGCCTTGAGCTTCATACAGTCTATGAAAAAAATAGACCTTTATAAAAAGATCTGAATCCTCACTTCCTTGCATTATTGCTCATACCAAATTCCCATGATCCTCCTTGATGCCGTTTTCAAAAATGCTCCCTACACTTTATATTGAACCCAAACTGCTGATGGCACCTCCTCCCAGTGTTTGTGTGGAGTGTCCCTGTTTAATCTCCCCTGTCACCAGCTGCGTCTAAACAAAACTCTAACACTCACGAGGCCGTTGTTTCTGTAATTATGGACTTTGAGAGCGCTCTCCTTCAGTTTTCATCGGTGAAGTGCATTAACATGATTTGGACTCACTTATGCCAAGTATTTCATTACAGCCTGACCTCTGGAGAGCGAGGCGTTTGGGGATCACATTGAATTATGCTTTTTTTTCCTGAAAATCTAGCTTAAAATTAATGAAGTGTTTATGTAATTAAGTTCTGAATATGAAAATAACACGGAAAATTCCACATTAACGATTCCTAATGTGGAAAATTGCTTCTTCTGATTGGTGGAACTGGAGTTATGTGGCAGCTGACAGTACGAGCCCAAATCCAAAGGCAATTTGCATATTATTATAAGTAGGTCAGTGCATTTATGAGAGTTTGTAGAACAGGAGAGAAGTGAGGAATCTAATTTTCACTTTTGTGATTGAGTGTTTTTATTATTTTTATTTATTTTAAACAAGGACAGTGCACAGAAACCATTAATCTAAAAAAAAAAAAAAGATGATCTACGCCAGATTTAGCTACAAGCTCCATCTGCGCAAGGTACAAAAGAACTTTAGGAGCCTATTTTTTCATTTTTAGTTTTACTTTTTTCTTATTTTATTTATTTGATGCATTGTACCAGAGTTAGCCACACACACACGCACACGCACACACACACACACACACACACACACACACACACACACACACACACACACATTTTTATAACTATTAAACAAAACATGCAAAGTCCATAATCCACAGACCTGCAGCGCAAAAAACCCCAAAATGGTTCGTCCTACCAGCTCGTCCTCAGAAGAGCGATCACAGCTCAGAGTCCCAGCAAAAAAAAAAACCCTGACCATTGAGTTGTAATTAGAATGAGTAAATAAGGCTTACATAATGTAAATGTATCTAGAATGTGTAAATAAGGCTTAAAGCCGAGTAGTAGCCGCTCAGTTTGGGACTGGTCCAGACGCCAGTTGCACAGGGAGCAGCCGAGGAGCAGAAACGTACAGATCAACCCGGGTTATTTATCATTAAACCAGTTTGGGCTGAGCAAATCAGAACAGAACTGATCAGGAAGAGCAGGTGACAGGGGTTTCATCATGAATGGTTCAGCTCTGAGCTTTTGTGCGTCTGGAAGGTCGGTCTGGTGGGGTTTGAATGGGTCTGGTTGGGTCTGGAAGGGTCTGGATCAGTCTGGAAGGGTCTGGATCGATCTGGATTGGTCTGGATGGGTCTGTGCAGGTCTGTGCAGTGTAGGGCTTGGATAAACATCAACAGCCGTGGCATCAGCACCTTCTCTTCCAATTGCTTTTGTAATGATCTGGTTTCTGGATGTGACTTGTTCATGAGTTTGAAAAGTCTTCCGAGAGTGTTTGGTGACTGGGTTTTGACTTGAATTCAGGTCGACGCGTTTGGCAGGAGTTGTGATATTTGGCTGTGGGTTTGTGCGTTCACTCCGGGCTCGGTGTCACACAGGTGGGTGGAGTGGCCTGCCAGGAAGAGAGGGAACAAATTGGTGCTCCAACAGCTTGGCGCACCCCTATTGTTGGCTCCACTTTGCTGCTGCCATCCTCCTTCCTCTTCGCCCGCTCTGTCTGAAGCGGAGAATGCGATCGCAGACTCTCATTCTCAGGTGTTAGATGGAGACGCAGCTTCCAGGGTCTAATTGGCATCGCTCTGCCCAAATTCGCCAGGTATCTGCGCCCTCCATCGCCCTCGCTCCTCCCAAAGCCTGTTCCAGTTCAGACATCCTCACTGCGAGTCAAATCCCATTCATCAAATTATAGAGTCGCACAGTTTTGGAATAGCAACAAGGCAGAGCGCGGTAATGAGGCACGAAGGACGAGGGGAAGCAGGAGGAGTTTGGGGGTGGGGTTTAAAGCAGGGTTGGTTTGATGGAGAAGAGCGAGGAGGAGTGAGTTTTAGAGTAGGAGCGGCTTCGAGGGAGGAGCTTAGAGGAGAGTTTTTGGGGGAGGCTTAGAGCGAGGAGTGAGTTTGGGAGGAGGGGCTTAGAGTGAGCGAGTGTTTGGGTTTTTGGGGAGGGGTTTAGAGCGAGGAGTGGGTTTGGGGAGTGGGAGTTTGGGGGAGGGGCTTAGAGCGAGGAGTGGGTTTGGGGGAGGTGTTTGTCCACTCCGGTAGAAGAGTTAAATAACTACAAAATATTTTTTGACAAAGCAAAGTCTGGCTACTTTGAGGATTTGAATATAAAATGTTTTTTAAAAATTGTAAAGTTACTCAACATTTTTTCCTTGCGACATACTTCCATTTATCTTACTTCATATATTTGATGTCTTCTGTGTGTTTCTAAAATGTAGAAAGTGTTTATTTTCATTCTCTTTTTGAACAGTTCTGAATCTCTGTTGGTTTGTTCCTTTGCCTTGTGCTGTTTCTTAAAATGACACTGTCTCCTTTGACCCGGCTGGTGCTGTTTATAATTCCACTCAGGACGTGGAAGAACAGTCACGTCTTTCCAGGTCTCACTCCTCAGGTTCTCACTGAGATCTCTGTCAATTAATCAGACTGTAGTTATTCTCCCTGGAATAACCCCGAGCCTGGAGATGAGAGCCGCCTTAATGACGTTTAAAGCTATAATCTGTAATGTAGTTAAAGTTGTGTCGTGTTGGTTTTGTCTGGGGGAGGCCATGTTTGATCATGTTCCATCATTTGGGGAAAAACAATCTTTGAAAAAATAAAGTTTTGAAATGTATTTGCTGTAAAGATGCTAAGATTATTCTGTTAATCATGACGGGCTCTTTGCACACGACTGTAGCGCCTCAGCCTCACTGTTAGTGTCACTATTTCTTGTCCAGTTTTATCTTTATGGGTTTTTTGCAGAGTCACGATAAAATTAGTAAATATTTAAAGATGAGGCAGTGGACAGGGAGCTGCAGGGGGTTAGAGGTCAGAGGTCAGAGGTTAGGGTCAGACAGTGGACAGGGAGCTGCAGGTGCATCAGAGACACAAGAGAGATGTTTGTGTCTCAATGCTAACGCTAATGCTAACTTTAAGCCAACAAAAAAACAACACCACAAACTGAAGTGTTCTACATGTGAAAATAATTGGACGATCTTTATTTGAATCGTTTGGATTTTAATAGGTTGTTTATTTTACATTTTCAGATTTTAATAGAAGTGACTGTTAGCTTTGAGACGCAGTGAGGGAGCGTGTTGCCACCTGTTGTGATTACTCATGTCAAAATGTAAATTGTAAGAAATAAAATTATAATAATGAGAATTTTAGAAGCTAAAAAAGTCAAATTAAATGTGAAGTGACTTATCTGGCTGTTTATGTGATATAAACATGATTTGAAGCTGGTGTCAGACTAGAATAGAATCTAGGCTGAGTTCTTCTCTCAGACTGAAAACACTCTGTTCCACCTTGTGATGTCATCACGTGGTAATACAGGAAGTGCTCCACTGTGTTTTTAAACTCAACACACCTTCACTAGAATCATTTGGATCATTTCAGAGCCTGGAATTGCCACTTATCTCGACTGAACTAAAGGTAAAAGGAGCTGTTAACTTGAAAACTGCCACTTCATGACATCACAAGGTGGAACAGAGCATTTTGAGCTTTGGAGATGTTACAGACTAATCATAAAGTGTTACTCAAACATGTGCAAATGAAACAAAACACAACTCCAGGTCTGTTTTTCAGATTATAACAACATTACAACATGATTTAACGCTCACAAGAGTCAGTTTTGTGTGATATAAGACCTTTGACTTCCCTCTTTTAATGTATAGTTTGTAAGAACAGATTTGATTTGCAGAGGTTTGGCAACAGAGGTACATTTGGGTGTGAGCAGCAGAGGAAGTGTGAGTGTAAAGACGGAAGTGGCCCCGTTAACTCCCTGTATTCAAAAGACTTGGACCAGCACAGGCCCATTCTCCTGCTCTGCACAGACCTCCATCGTTCTGTTTCATCACCACAGAACAGGACATCCTCTGTATTATGGCCTAGGACGGGACTGAGAAAGCAATCAATATGTAATCTGTGGGTTTATTTATGTGGGAAGTGTGTGGTCAGTGTGTGGTCAGTGCGTGTGCTTCAGATATTTACTCACTGTGGGGACGAGTAGAGATGATAACGGAGAACACATGGTTAAATTTATACCATAGACTGTAAAGAAGTGGACTAAAGGAGGGAGCGACCTCGGGGAAAGAAGGACCTGATTTGTCTGTTATTAATGTTCATATCTTGATTTACAGACACAATAATGAAATAAAAACCCCAGGATCATGTAGAGGGTTAATCTGAACATTTAAGACCAAAATGACAAGTCTGACAGCAGCAGGGACAGAGAGAGGAGATACAGTTTTTACATAGAAAGTGAATTGGAGCCAGAGTCGATGGAGCAGGAAGTGCACCATGATCACTTCCTGTTTGGAACGCAGCAGTTTAGCTATGTCCATTTATAAATGGAGTCTATGGATCAGACTGAGGTTTGGGATGGAACATAAACAGTAATATTTATCAACATTTTATAATCATGAGACGGGTCCAGATCACATGAGACTGACTCTTGTAGCTTTACACCATGTTCTAATGCTGTTCCCTCCCTCACACTTTATTATTAGTCTGTACATCTCCAAAGCTCAAAACGCTCTGTTCCACCTTGTGATGTCAGGAAGTGGTAGTTTTTAACAGCTCAGTGAACAGCTCCTTTTCTAGAAATGAAGATGTAGTTCAGCAAGGCAGTCGATTACTACATGTGACAACAAGGTGGAACAGAGTGTTTTCAGTTTGACTGAAATGCCTCCAAATGATTCTAGAAAACATGAATTAAACAAAACACAGCTCCAGTCTGTTTGTGATGAGGAAAACAGATAGAAAAGATCAGAGAATAGTGTAAAATATGGGCCCTTTAAATATGAAACCTGTTCTTAATATTAAAATCATGATTATTCATCCTGATTCCAGATTTTAGTATCGTCTCATGTCGATATAAGGCTACATTTATAGAAGTGATTTCCAATGATTGTTTAATTTTATTACAGTTTGTTCCATGGAGAGGTATTTTAAAGGAAATCCTCGTCTGGCACCAGAGGGAAACCTGTTATTTACGTTTTTAAACAGGGCAGTTAGCATTTAGCAACAGAATAACACATAATTCTATATATTTTACTTCATATATTTGATGTCTTCTGTGTTTATAAAATGTAGAAAGTGGGAAAAATAAAGATAAAATAACACTGAATGAGAGGGCTTGTCCAAACGTTAAACTGGGAGAGTATTTAATAATAATCATTTTGAATGGGAACCAAGATTGAAATGTACAAGATGAATGGCGCCTCTCAACCAATAAAAATAGTAAAAATGTTTTGGTTGCGTAACGAAGCCTCTTATGTCGTAACAAAGAGCGTTTCTTTGTTTCTAAAATGCTGCGTTCATTCCATTATAAAGGACATGTGGCGCAGGGATGAGGGATTAGCGACGGCCGTGCTAATGTAGCCACTGTCAGGGCACTGTGCCATGTGGAGACGCTCACTCCACACACAGGATTACACCGCAGCAAGAGCACGAGGTCCCCTTTAATGGACCTCATACGGAGCAGAGAGCAGGAACCAGGGGCGGGACGGGAGGAGAGAGAGAGGAAGAGGGGAGGAGGAGGAGAGAGAGAGGAAGAGGAGGAGTGCACGGGAACCAGAGGCCCACCATGAGACGAGACAGGAGGAGAGAGGGGGAGGAGAGAGAGAGGAGAGAGAGAGGGGAGGAGGAAAGAGAGAGGAAGAGGAGGAGTGCCCACAGGAACCAGAGGCCCACCATGAGACGGGAGGAGAGGAGAGAGGGGGAGGAGGAGAGGAGAGAGAGGAGGAGAGAGAGAGGAAAGAGGAGGAGTGCACACGGAACCAGAGGCCCACCATGAGACGAGACGGGAGGAGAGAGGGGGAGGATAGGGAGGAGAGAGAGGGGAGGAAGAAAGAGAGAGGAAGAGAGAGGAGTGCACAGGAACCAGAGGCCTACGATGAGACGGGACAGGAGGAGAGAGGGAGAGAGGGAGAGGAGGAAAAGGAGGAGTGCACAGGAACCAAAGGCCCATGATGAGATGGGACAGGAGGAGAGAGGGGGGGGGGGAGAAGAGAGGAGAGGAGGAGAGAGAGAGAGAGAGAGAGAGAGAGAGAGAGAGAGAGAGAGAGAGAAGAGGAGGAGGAGCACAGGAACCAGAAGCCCACCATGAGATGAGACACAGGAGGAAAGAGGGAGAGGAGAGAGAGGAGAGAGGGGGAGAGTTAAAGGAGAGAGGGAAGGAAGAGAGAGGGAGAGGAAGAGGAGGAGGGAGGGGAGAGAGGAGGAGGGAGACAAGAAAGGGGGGACAGGAGTGGAAGAGGAGGAGAGAGAGAGAGAGGAGAAGGGCGGAGGAAAGAGAAGGCGGAGGAGGGAGAGGAGGAGAGGAAAGTAGAAGAGGGGAGGAGGGAGAGGATGAGAGGAGAGAGAGGGGAAAGAGGAGGAAGGAGGAGGGCAAAGGTGGGGAAGAGGAGGAGGAGAAGGGCGGGGGAGGGAGGGGGAAGAAGAGGGGAGAGAGGAATTACAGGGCGGGAGAGGTGGGGGAGAGGACGCAGAAGGGGGAGAGGGAATGAGAGGAGAGTGAGGAAGGGAAGGAGGGGAGAAGAGGAAGACAGGAGAGGGAGAGGAGGGAGATATATGGGCCAGAGGTCACATAAGCACAGTTACAGGAGGAACCTATACTTAATTTCCCCACATTTACAGAGAGATAGAAAGAGAGAAGGGGGAGGAGGGAGAGATATAGGGGTCAGAGGTCATGTAAGCCTGTTGTCTCTATCGCAGTTAAAGGATGAAACGATGCTTAATGTGCCCACCATTACAGAGTGATAGTTTTATCCCCTTTAAGGAGCGACAGGACTCTGATCCGACTACAGCTCAACTCCTCTTTTCCATAAACACATTTCTGTTGTGGGATTTAGCTTTAACTTCCAACTCGGTGCAGTAGAGCGCTGTGTCCTCCTCATTATGATCTCATTTAGACGACTGGACAGCTCCCCGCGTGAACATCCTCAACGCAGAAGTAACTAGTAAATATATTATTGAGCAACTGCAGCCAGACAGACCCTGACTCCCCAAACATCAGAGAATGAGCCACTGCAAACTGTCGAGCACAAATGTTTCAAAGCCCTTCGCTTCAGCAGGGTCTAGTTTTATATAAAAAGCGTCTCGTATCCGCCTGCTGCACACATCTGTTACTGAGCGCCAATTAAACGAGCTCACTGCTGCTGCCAATTACTAAAATCAAACTGGGAATTCTGCTCAAGACGGTTTATTCTAAATCTATGGGCTTCCTACATGTTACAGTCTCATTTTGTACAAGGCGTCGTTCTGTTTTTACTGTATTTTAAGAGTTCATCTGCACAAACAGATAAAGGGACAGGTAGCATGAGATTATTCTGTTCCCTTTCATTCATTTCTTGTATGTTTAACTTTACGACACTGTTGAAGTCTTTTTATATTTTATGAATGAGATAAATAATTAACTGGACAACTATAGATCAGCCCTGGACGACTGAGGGATTACACACACTGCTCTTATGTCATATTTTTAAAGTCAAATGCATTTCACTGCTGACAGAACATTACTCGTCCTTCTTGGTAAAATCCACTTTACATTTTTGTCATTGCTAAAATCTGTAGAAGATGGAAACAAAAAGAAAAACACTTTGGCAATTTTAAAGTTTGTTTCGTGTTGGGTTAAATATTTAGAGAGATATTACTTATTTTGACATATAATCCAGTTAATTTATTTATTTAAATACAACTTCATCTGACCAAAGTGCTTCTCTTAAAAAGTTTACAAAAAAACGCATAGATATAATAAAGTGTATATAAAGTGTATATATAGTATATATGTATATATTGTTGAAGGACATCAGGTAGTAGTAAAGTATTATGCATTTTTGGCTGTAGCTTTGAAAACCTGTGTCTCTCTCTCTGTAGCTGCTGCTGTCAGACTCATTTTGGTCATAAATGTTTGTATTAACCCTCTACATGATCCTGGGGTTTTTATTTCACTTTTGTGTCTGTAAATCAACATATGAACATTAATAACAGACACATCAGGTCCTTCTTTCCCGACAGTCGCTCCCACTAGCATTAGCGACAGGTTTGATTGACAGCGTTGCTTAGCACCCGTCCCTTGCCAAACCAGCGGTGCGGACAGGAAGGGACGTTGCCTTCCACAGCCTCGCTCTGGATTGGCTCTTTGGTTGCTATGATACTCATGGTTGGAGTTCCAAATATGGATCTGCCCCATAACTGCTAACTCCGACGGGCTTCATCTGGAGCCAAACGCTGTGGGTGACGTCACACTCACTTAGTCACTTCTTTATTCAGTCAGTGGTTGTGAAAATAAAGCCTTTATAGAAACCATTCAGCCACATGTTTGCACTGAACTAACTACATTGTTCTGTTTGGTTTTCCTTGCAGGGAGAGAACTCGGGACCGGCATAAATCCCGCAGTAAAGACAGTCGCTCGGAGAAGTCGGTCACTATCAACACCCCTCCGGCCGAGCCTCTGCTGGGGGACTCTTCTGTGAGAGGGGAGCCCGTCCAGGTGAGCCTCTCGTGGGCTTAGGGTCGCACACAATCGCCCCTCTGTCTCCAGATCTCCATTTCCTGTGCGGAGAGCCAGGCTGATTCCTGCAGGATTTGGAGCAGAGATTTATCAAGCCCTGGTCAAAATGAGGGAGGGATGTTATAATTGTGTTTAGCCATCTGGTGTTGAGGGGCAGAGGGCAGGAGGGCTGGTCCACTCTGGCAAGTCTGGGATCTTGTGTGCTATTTATAATGCTACAGCACCTCTTCAGACTGTCAAATTATTTATAATCTCATCATTTATTTGTGTAATTTTACTAAAGACACAGATTATAGTTAATAGCTTCTTTACTAAAGCCGCGCCACCAGAGTGTGTGACACATAAGGTCATGTTTAGATTATGTTGCACTGATAAAATACACTTAAATCAAACATATCGCTTATTTTCAAGACGCCATTTTGTTAATCTGCCCCTTTTTAACCTCCACTGTGACACGCCCACTGTGACACGCCCACTGTGACACGCCCACTGTGCCATGTCCCCTGTGACCTCCGCACTTCCTTCTCCAGTTTTATTTTCTTAATCGTTGATACTCGTAGGATTCTGCAGCGTCGCGTCGTCATTTTGGTCCAAATGTTTAGAAAAATGTGCTGCTGTAGTGTGATGTGCTCTGTCCATAGGGGGCGCTACAGCTACACGACTCTTTATTGTCATGACATTTACAGCGACGTCAGCTCCATTGGACACTGCAGTTTTCTAACATGGAAGTCAGCAGATTTGTTTCTCTTCTGAAGTGGTTTTAGATGAATATTGTGATTTAAAATGTGTAACAGTGCACAGTAGGTCTGGTTTAAGATGGCTGTCGACAGGTTTAAACATGATATTATATACAGTAAGTGAGCACTCAAGGCTCCAATTATAATAATCCTGATTGACTGGCAATTTGCTTTTCAAATCTTAAAATTGTATCAAATTATATTAATTTCTTGATCTCTTTATTCTTGTGAGCGTTAAGCCATGTTATAATCCTCAAAAATAGACCTTGAGTTGTGTTTTGTTTCATTCACACATGTAACCCTTTATTATTAGTCTGTAACATCTCCAAAGCTTAAAATGCTCTGTTCCACTTTGTGATGTCATGAAGTGGTAGTTTTCAAGTTATCTCTACTGAACTGAAGGTAAAAGGAGCCGTTAAGTGGCTATTACACGTCTGAAATGATCCAAATGATTCTAGTGAAGGTGTATGAAGTTTAAAAACACACTGTATTACCACATGATGACATCACAAGGTGGAACAGAGTGTTTTCAGTTTGAGAGAAGAACTCAGCCTAAATCTGCAGGGTTTTTTGTGTTAAACATGTGAATGAAACAAAACACAACTCTAGGTTTGATTGTGACGAGGAAACAACAGTAGAACAGAGATCAGAGAACAGAAAGTTGGTTTAGAAAAATAATCTATTAAAATAAGTGACTGTGAGACCAGATGAACCTCACTGGACTCACAGACTGGTTAATTTAGACTCATTCGGATGTGATGTGTTTGTGATGATGAGGAATAGATTCATTGGCCTGTCTGGCTTGTGGCAGCTGTTACATTTAACTAAAAAGAACAGAGACGTCTGCGCTTCTTGACTCAAGCCCCGCCCCTCTCAGCCGAAAGCGTGCGGCTCCGTGGCCGTCACCAGCACACACACATTCACTGCTTTTGGCCTAGTTGGCGCTCACTTCAGCTGGAGGAGGCAGCAGTTTGTGTTACTCACTTATCATGTGTTTGTACTGGAGGGTCACACTGATAAAAGTGAATATGTCACTCTGAACCATTTGGGAAAAATGTCTAGTTGTTGTGTCCTTAGGCAAGACACTTCACTCAGTGTAGTATGAAAGTGGTGTGTGTGTGAGAGTCTGTCAGTCTGTCCCAGGGCAGCTGTGTACTATTTACCATAAATCCTGATATTATGTGTATCTGTATGAAGCAGAGAGCACGTCTGGTTTTATTTCAGACCCAGAGACTTGACTTCACGTCTTATTCCTGCTTTGGCTTGTGTTTCTTTGCTGACGGCTGGGCGGGACTGTTTAAGTGTGTGTGTAATCACAGTGAGAGCTTAAACTGTTTGTGTGTGTGAATGTGTGTGCGTGCATTTATTTGTGTGTGTGCGTGTCTGTGTGTGTGCGTCTGTGTGTGTGTTTGTGTGTGCATTTACGTCCGAGGAGTACCTGTGTGTGTCTATATACGTGTGCGGATCTGTATGCTTGTGTACGTGTGTGTGTGTGTGCGTATCTGTGTGTGTTGTGTGCACAAGTGTGTGTGTGTGTGTGTGTGTGCACAAGGAGTACGTGTGTGTGTGTGTGTGTGTGTGTGAGTGCAGCATATGCAGTGTTCCTGTTGTGCGTCAGTCTGGTATCAGAGCTGTTTAATCACAGAGCGGCTGACGGAGCAGGGATGTCCTCACTCTGCCAAACATCAAGTTTCCAACAGTCAGAGATGACTAATGAAATGTGTGAGCGCAGACGTTCAGACCGCTGCAGTTTGAGTTTCCAAAATGTTTAACTTGAGTCTTTGTGGCTAAAAAATACAAATTTTGAAGTTGTTAGCAGTTTTGTGTATTTAGGTGAGCTAGCTTTCTGAGCACCTAAATAATTCCATATATCTTGCTTCATATATCTGATGTCTTCTGTGCGTATATAAAATGTATAAAGTAGTTAAAATGAAAAAAAAAAAATGAATGTGAGGGTGTGTCCAGACTTTAGACTGGTACCAGGGTTGCCAGGTCTGCGGTTTCCTCATGGAATTGGTCGGCTTTCTAAGAGCTGCCGCGGGTCAAAAATATTGTCCTATTGAAACATCTGAATTTCAGTGACAAATCTTCATATTCAAAGCTGTGTGTGAGAGAGGTGGGGGGGGGCGGGGCTATGTGAGGAGGGGCGGGTGTGCGTTCCACGGGTTTTGTGCGTTTTTTCAGACGCTCTTGTGCAGGTTGGGTCTCTGAAACCTGGCAACCCTGGCTGGTAGTGTAGCTCAGGGCACAGGGTGGAACTGTATCAGATCCTATTGTCAAAAGGCTTTGAAGCAAATCTTATTATACAAACTGGTATTTTTTGACTGTAGAATGTGATGACGTCATAGTTCCAGATGGGGGCGCAAAAGCCAGTTTTCTCTATTGATTATATTGGACTTTGCCATGAAATATCCAAAAAGTAAACGCACAAATGTTTAACCCAATTTTTTCTATCAGTGATTAGACCCAAGAACTCACTGTGAGACTCAGATGAGACAAAAATCAGTTTTAACAACTTAATTTTAGCCGCCTGCATCTGTGTCAAATATTATTCGGCCCCGCCCTCTTTCGGCCCCGCCAAATTTTGCCTCTACGCTTCACCTGCGCACCTGCTTTGTGGTGGCTCTTCCGATTAAACAGGACATTTCAATTCAATTTCAATGGAGAATTGTTTTGCCGAAAAGTTTTGCCACTAAAATCTGATATAAAGTAGGTTCATTTGTGTAAAACTTTCTATGTTCATGTGACTGACAAGTCAACACTGCCCCCTTTCTCTGGGAGGATTTAAAACGCTCTATCCCTATAGAACTTGTTTAATGTCAAGATCGGCCCTGTGCAAAATAATACAACCCGAGTGACGATGTCGGCGCCACACAAGTGGTGAATATTATTTACACTAGACTTGAATATGTTGTGTCTTTAATAAAAAGTGGCATTGGTAAAAATTGAAAACGCGGTATCCTTTTTATCTTGAATTAGTTCCGTTCTTTGTCTGACAGCTGTCGTAAATACTCAGATGTTTGCAGGTTTGTGACTCATTCCCAAACTGAGCAAATAGAGATCTTTGTATTGACTCTCTTCTGCCTGACTACCCCAAATTATCTCCAAAAACAGCTCCTGCAAACTCTCCCGTTGCACTGGAAACACATCACAGAGCCAAAGTGCCAAGCCCAGTTTCTGCTCAGTATAACCCTGTGATTGTCCTTGATTACTTTTTATGTTCGATTTGAGCCTTTCCAACAAGTCTGACTTTTGTAAACAAGCCAAACGCTGCAGGCGGTTTACTCATCTGAATAATAGACAGAACAGAGCGGCGCCTTGACGTGGGCTCGCACGCTGTTAGCAGACAGTCAGAACCTCACAGGCTGTTAGCAGACAGTCAGAACCTCACACGACTGTTAGACAGTCAGAACCTCACAGACGCTGTTAGCAGACAGTCAGAACCTCACAGGCTGTTAGCAGACAGTCAGAACCTCACAGACTGTTAGCAGACAGTCAGAACCTCACAGACTGTTAGCAGACAGTCAGAACCTCACAGACTGTTAGCAGACAGTCAGAACCTCACACGCTGTTAGCAGACAGTCAGAACCTCACACGCTGTTAGCAGACAGTCAGAACCTCACAGCCTGTTAGCAGACAGTCAGAACCTCACAGACTGTTAGCAGACAGTCAGAACCTCACAGGCTGTTAGCAGACAGGTCAGAACCTCACAGACTGTTAGCAGACAGTCAGAACCTCGCACGCTGTTAGCAGACGGTCAGAACCTCACAGACTGTTAGCAGACGGTCAGAACCTCACAGACTGTTAGCAGACAGTCAGAACCTCGCACGCTGTTAGCAGAGAGTCAGAAAATCTGTCTGTTTTTCACTACAGTTAGGTCAGGTGACTAATCGTTTCATTCTAGACTTTGCTGGTGTCAGTTTTAGATGGAGAGCTGGGGCCTGTGCTACTCTGTGAGATTTTCACGAGTTTTTGAAAGAAATCTCCAAACTTCAGCTCCACAAATGTTGAAGTTTAATCATTATTTCGTGGCGACAGTGGCTCAGTTGGTAGAGCGTTTGTCTACTGAGCCGAAGGTTGGCATTGTGTCCTTGGGCAAGACACTTAACCCATTTCGCCCCTAGTGTCTGTGTACTCTGGTGTGTGTGAATGTGTGTGAATGTGTGTGAATGGGTGGTTCCTTTGAGTCTTGAAGGTGGAAAAGCGCTGTTTAAAAACATACCATTATTTGGGATCGGCTCCTCAAACTTGTCATATTAATCTCGTGGTTTAAACTCCTTTCAGCTGACTACAACGGCGTATTTTGTGTTGAATAATGGCACCGTTTTTGGAAGTTATAGTGAAAAAAACACATCCCTTTTTTTTGTCTACACTGACAGAGAAGATGATGAACTTTGGGACAGTTTTTGTTTCATGTGGATAGGCCCAGGAATTACAGAGATATTAACCACAAACCAGGTCAACACATCTGTAATCTGACAATTACACGGTAAACTCCACCTGAGAATGACCTGACCTCTGACCTGTGACCTCTGACCTCCGGCTCCATGTTAAACTATAGTGAACTCAGCCTTTTGTGGGACTCTACCCTGTTATTACTGCTGCGTCTAAGCGGATATTTGAGGTCATGAGGCAGGAGGTTTGGACCAGGTTAGCTTGGGTTAGCGTGGGTTAGCTTGGGTTAGCTTTGGGTTAGCGTGGCATGCTAGGACCGCAGCTCTGATGTGGTTTCTCATTGTGTGCAAGTGTCAAACAGAAGAAATGTGATCCGTTTAAAGCAGAACACATTCTCTGAGCATTAGCGCCTCTGTTTCCCTCTGATGGTGCACACTTTATATTTAGACGGTGTTTGAGCTCGTGTTATTAGCAGATTATTTATAGATACAGCTCCATTCCTGTCACTCTATATAAATTTGATATTTTCTTCGTGTTCATTTCTCACCAAGTCGTTCATCGTCAGCTTTGACCACAAACCTCAAACGCCACCGCCGCCAGACCAAAGCTGTGAATACGAGGAAGCTGTTTGACACGCTGGTTTCAAAATTAAAATATATATATGGAAAAAGAACAAAAAAAGTTTAATAACCTCTCTCCCTCTCCTCCTATCCCTCTCTCCTCCTCCCCTTTCTCCCCCTCTCTGCCCCTCTCTCCTCCTTTCATCCTCTCCCCTCTCTCCTCTCCCCCTCTCTCCTCCTCTCCTCCTCCTCTCTCTTGTCCCTCTGTCTTTGCTCGGTTCCTCTCTTCTCCTCTCTCTCCTCCTCCTCTCTTCTCCTCCCTCTGTCTCTGCTCGGTTCTTCCCCTCTCTCCTCCCCTCTCTCCTCTTTCTTCTCTCTCCCTCTCTCTGCTCGGTTCCTCTACTCTCTCCTCTCTCCTCCTCTCTCTTCTCATCCCTCTCTCTGCTCGGTTCCTCCCCTCTCTCCTCTTTCTCCTCCTCTTCTCCTCCCTCTGTTTCTGCTCCGTTCCTCCTCCCCCCCCCTCTCCTCCTCTCTTCTCCTCTCTTCTCCTCTCTCTGCTCCGTTCTGCTCCTCTTTCCTCCTCTCTTCTCCTCTCTTCTCCCTCTCTCTGCTCAGTTCCTACTTTCTCCTCTCTCCTCCTCTCTCTTCTCCTCCTTCTGTTTCTGCTCCGTTCCTCCTCTCTCCTCCTCTCTTCTCCTCTCTTCTCCCTCACTCTGCTCAGTTCCTCCTCTCCCCTCCTCTCTCCTCCTCCTCTCTCTTCTCCTCCGTCTCTTTGGTTCGTTCAGATCATTAAAGTGTCGTTCTGTGAAGTCGTTTTTGTTCCAACATGAGTCAGACACAAACTTGCTGCTGCTCATGGAAACACAGGCAGAACAAGTAAAAACGACAGAGCGCTTCACCACGTGACCAGATCTGACAGGGACGCCATGTTGGAACTGCCGACTTTTCGGTCATGAGTTTTTTTGTCTTTTTTAAAAGATTTTTTTATTGACGTTTTTCAGCATAGTTGTTAATAACCTTATATATGTGTTATGAATATAGCTTAACAGAAAAAAAAAAAATAATAAGTAGTAAATAAAATCAATATATAAATACAACAAAAAAAATAAATCTCTCAAACGGACAAATAGTAGTTAATAATAGTTTTTTTTTTTTTTTTTTTTTTTCTTTTGTAATACTAGTACTTTTACTTGACTTTTTTTTTTTTTTTTTTGCTCTGGTATCTGTACTTTTACTCAAGTAACAAAATGGAGTACTGCTTCCAACACTGTGTACTCCAAATGTTGGTGTTTCTTCTTTTGTAATATTTGCCCTACATTCAAAAACATTTTAATTACAGTTTGTCATAAAGCTCCTACATGACACAAAACTGACTCTTGTAGCTTTAAGTCATGTTCTATTACTGCTCCCTCCTCAAAAACAGACCTGGAGTTGTGTTTTGTTTCATTCACATGTTTGAGTAACACTTTATTATTAGTCTGTCACATCTCCAAAGCCCAAAATACTCTGTTCCACCTTGTGATGTCATGAAGTGGTGGTTTTTTAATGTTAACAGCTCCTTTTACATTTAGTTCAGTCGAGATAAGAGGCTATTCCAGGTCTGAAATGATCCAAATGATTCTAGTGAAGGTGTGGAGTTTAAAAATGTGAATGAAACAAAACACAACTCCAGGTTATCCAGGTTTTGTGATGAGGAAACAGCATTATAACATAGAGAATAGTGCATTATGGGACATTTCAGTTTCACTTTCACTGTGAGACGAGCTGCTCTGAATAATCCTAAACAGCAGTGAACTCGTGCCCTCCTCTCACTAACACAGCGTCTGTGTGGAGCCAGCGCCTCACCACTACACCGCAGTGTTCAGCGGGCCGGAAGCGATGGGCCGAGAGTGCTACGGAGGGATGAGACCACAGAAAGAGAGGAGACGCCTCGAGGGAAGAAGGACACAAGGAAACAAGGAAGTAGTGAGCACGGAGAATAGAAGATGGGCATCGCTGCGTGGACGTAATCGGAGTGTTATTTTATTTACAAGAAGGAGGGGGCGCGTGTTTACTTTTGTGCAACCTTTCTCCTTCCATAAAGCTTTACATTAGGTGGCGTGCGCAGTCCTCCCGAGGCATCATGGGAGTTTTTTGTACCTTATAAAGCGTTATAAAGCAGGCTGGGCTCCATAGCAGCGGGGTATCTGAGAGGTCATCCACTCCACGATATGAAACGAGGGGGAAAAGGGCAGATTCGAAGCAGAGATGAGTGAAGCGCTGTGATATTTCGCTGGAACAAATGGAGGAGCTGACGGTGCAGGCGGCGGCGCTGGTGGAGGACGAGGTGCTGCAGGTGCTGGAGGTCTGTAAGACGGTGGAGGAGATAAAACAAGTCATTGTCACTACGCTGGACCAAGACGCAATCACAAACTCACCTCCTGTCGGGAGTCCAACGGCGGGAGACAAGGTAAATCAGGAAGGGAGAGAGGAGGAGAGGAGGAGAAGGAAGAGAGGAGGAGAAGAGGAGAAGGGAGAGAGGAGAGGAGAGAGAGGAGGAGAGGAGAGAAGGGAGAGAGGAGAAGAGAGGAGAAGAGAGAAGGAGAGAGGAGGAGGGAGGAGAGAGAGGAGAAGAGAAGGAGAAAGGGAGAGAGGAGAGGAGGAGAGGAGGAAGAAGAAGGAGGAGAAGGAGAGAGGAGGAGAGAGGAGGGGAGGAGAGGAGAAGGAGGGGAGAGGAGGAGAAGAAGAGGAGAAAGGAGGGAGAAGAGAGGGAGAGAGAAGAGGAGAAGGGAGAGAAGAGGAGGGAGGAGGAGGAGAGGAGAGAGGATGGCGAGAGGAGAGGAGAGGAGAGAGGAGTAGAGAAGGGAGGAGAGAGGAGGAGGAGGACTAGAGAGGATGGGGAGAGGAGAAGGAGAGAAGGGAAGAGAGGAGGAAAGGAGGAGGAGAGAGGATGGGGAGAGGAGGAGAGAGGAGAGGATGAGACAGGGGAGAGAGGGGTGAGGTAGACAAAGGGAGAGAGAGGAAGAGAGGGGGAGAAGCCGAGAAGGGATGATGGGGAGAGGAGGAGACTGGAGCAGAAGGGCAAGGGGGAGAAGAGGAGGATGAGGGGTGAGGTAGAGGAGGGGCAAGGGGGGAAAAGAAGGAGGGGGGACGAGGAGGGAGAGGGGGGGAGAGGTAGAGAGGAGGAGAGGGAGAAGAGAAGGAGGGGAGGAGAGGGAAAAGGGCAGAGGAGGAGTGGCAGGTTTCATCACCAGAGCTGGATGTAACTGATCTGAAAGGCGGAAACTAGTGAAGACAAAAGCTTTAGTTACTTGCAACTTCAAATATAAAAAGTGCTAAAAATGTCTTTAAAATGTGTAAGTTTAGATTCATGTATCTGACAAAAGAGTAAAATTATCCACACACAGTACAGAATTTATTTATAATTTTAACTATATTTTGAGAGGTTATGTTACAAAAATCCATCTGATATTCACAGTCTGCGTCATTAAAACAACACTCACGTTCGTATATCTCCCAGAATCTTTTTCCTCTGTCTGAAGTAGTTTGAGCCGTGCTCCAGCCTCACGTGCTCATGGGTCTCGTTGGTTTTGTTTGTTCCATATTGTAAAGTCCTGCTAACATTAATGCTCCTTTAGTTGTTTATTTTTAGCTGCGCTCCAGGATGTTGAGATCTGTAGAAATCAAGGACTTAAGGTTTATGTCAGCTCCGTTCCAACACGCGAGGGAAACGTCCTTTTGTTAACGCAGCACTTGTGGATATTTTTATGTTTCTTTTGAAAAAAATCACTGTTTTTATTATCATTGTGGAATCTGTATCGAGTATATTTCTTAGTATTGAAATGGAGTTTGAGGTTTTAGTATCGTGACAGCACTGTAGATAAGGACTAGAACAGATATTTATAATTATACTCACTAAAAACCTCTCTCCATTGTTCTGTAGCGTCTTAAGTTCACTCTGCCTTCATCGTGCTCTTGTTAATCAGTCGTCATGCTCTCAGCCTTGTTCTACCCGGCTGTTGGGACCTCAGTGCCCTCTCTTTACTTTAAACAAAGATGGTTTTAAAAGGCATATTCTCTGGTTGTGTTTTCCCCAACAAAAACACAGCTCTTCCTCCCAGGAGTAAGTAGAGTGCTCTGATTCGTGAGCTCAGAGCAGTGGATCCGGCTCTTGACTCACCACTGACACAAAAACAACCATTAGCCAACTTTGATTTACCGCGAGAGAATAGATAATAGTTATTTTTATCTTTAGTGAAGAAAGAAAACATGACAGAAGGCTTTTAAAATGCAGTTCAGTTTGTACATGCCTCATCGTGACCTTTATTATACTGTATGTGTTTGAACGCCTGTGCTATAAAGGCTGAACCAGACATCTCTGTGTTTTATACGTCCTCCATTGTGTCTCAAGAATAAACTGTGTATACATGGATATAGCTAACCTGCTAGCTATCGGCTCCAACGCTGGCTCCAATTCATTTTCTGTGTAAAAACTGTGCCCCCCCTCTCTCTGTCTCTGCTGCTGTCAGACTCGTCATTTTGGTCTTAAATGTTCGTATTAACCCTCTACATGATCCTGGAGTTTTTATTTCACTTTGTGTCTGTAAATCAAGATATGAACATTAATAACAGACAAATCAGGTCCTTCTTTCCCCGAGGTCGCTCCTACTAGCGTTAGCAACAGGTTTGATTGACAGCGTTGCTAAGCGGCTGCTCTGTACTAAACCTGCAGTGCGGGTGGGAAGGGGCGTTACCTTTAACAGCCTTGTTCTGGATTGACTCTTTGGTTGCTATGATACCTGGACTATGCCTTACCCTGATTGGCTAATCCACCTGTCAATCATATTCAGATTCACCACTCCAGAATCACGTTCGTAAAGTATTGAAGTGTGTTCTGGATCCCAGGCAGTACAATATAAACACATTTGCCTATAGAGAACATATACAGGCTGTACTCATTTTTATATATTTCCTTTAATCTTGCTTTGACCTGAAGCAGCCACGTTTTGCCTCCATCAGCTTTAATGCTAATGCTAATGCTACTGCCTTTACATTAAAAATAAGTATATTGCCATACTGCCATCAGTATGAAGCTATGAATTTGTGAAAGCAGCATTTTACTGAGGTAATCTGACCCTGCGATGATGTGTTTAATGCTTCCCCACAGTCTCATATTCCCTCTTTACTCTGCAGCTCTGCCAAATGCAGTTTATCAAAGAAATATCTGACTGGCACATTCTTTGTCTTATTGCCTCCGTTTGAAGCTGTTTAAGTCGTCGGAGCTGCTGCTGTGTGGAGGAGATGGAGCGAGATCTTTGACTTCTGCACATGGCTCTTGTTAATGCCGCCTGATTAGACGCCTTTGTTTTTCTGTGCCGTAGTTTTTTGCCTTGTTAAGTTTCACATTTGATTGAACTGAGCAGTGCAAATAAACCTCGAGCTGATTACGTTTTTGTAGCAGACGCCTGTAGAAAAACTCAGACCAGCTCAAGCATCTCCCTACAAGGAAGTATTCCACAACCAGGTTAAAGCGAACATTCACTTACTGTTCCTGGAAAGCAACCCAGACACAGGCAGAACATGCAAACTCCACACAGACACAGACAGAACATGCAAACTCCACACAGACAGGACATGCAAACTCCACATGGACACAGACAGAACATGTTAACTCCACACAGACACAGGGAGAACATGCAGACTCCACACAGACAGAACATGCAAACTCCACACAGACAGAACATTCAAACTCCACACAGACACAGACACAGACACAGACACAGACAGAACATGCAAACTCCACACAGACACAGGGAGAACATGCAAACTCTGCACATAAAGACAACCCAACTTAACCAGGTCCTTTCTTATATGAGATAGTTCTAGTTTACTTGACCTATAATGACCTTTCCCAAAATATAATAAAAATAAAAACACATTTTGTTTTATGTCGAGTTTTACTAAACACTAAGTCTGAAATGTGGAGAATACTTTTTATATTCACTGTTACAGTTTTAGTATTTTAGTATTTTACATGTATTAAGTCCATATGACATTTTCCCATTTATCAGCTCAGTCTAAAGAACCCACCTCCTCTATGTTTAGGGACATTTGGATCATGCTCTTCCTCCTCTCTGCTTCAATATATTTTTCTATTATCCCTTCTGCTCTCTCCTCCTCTTCCTCCACCTCCTTCTCCTCCTGCTCCCTCCCCTCTTCCTCCTTCTCCTCCTTGTCGCTGGGCCCATGTTTTCCTTGTAGAACCCTCTTCAACTCAGCACAGACATGAAACAGGAGTGAATGGAGCAGGTGTTTTGCTCAATGTAAATCTCCATGTTGGCTCATGTGTGCTGCTGTTATGTCTCTCTCCTCCTCAGATCCATGTTATTATCACGACTCTCTCTCCTCCTCAGATCCATGTTATTATTACGACTCTCTCTCCTCCTCAGATCCATGTTATTATCATGACTCTCTCTCCTCCTCAGATCCATGTATTATCATGACTCTCTCTCTCCTCCTCAGATCCATGTTATTATTACGACTCTCTCTCCTCCTCAGATCCATGTTATTATCATGACTCTCTCTCCTCCTCAGATCCATGTTATTACGACTCTCTCTCCTCCTCAGATCCATGTTATTACGACTCTCTCTCCTCCTCAGATCCATGTTATTACGACTCTCTCTCCTCCTCAGATCCATGTTATTACGACTCTTTCTCCTCCTCAGATCCATGTTATTATTACGACTCTCTCCTCCTCAGATCCATGTTATTACGACTCTCTCTCCTCCTCAGATCCATGTTATTACGACTCTCTCTCCTCCTCAGATCCATCGTGCTCAGGTGTAATTGGCCGTGTCTTTCGGGTCTTTGTTTTCCCTCCTCTCCTCCATTACCTCATGTGTGCGCTCTCCGGGTTACTCCTACTTTAGAGTGATAAATGGGAATAGGCCTGAACCAGATCACGTCCTGCTGATTGGTTAATCCCAGCAGGAAATGTGGGTCACTCCCGGTTATTTTTAGTGTTGCTAACACAGGGAAAGTCCAGGTAGAGCAGTGAGGACACAGCCTGGAAATAACATGCAACACTGCGAAAATATACTTTAAAATGATGAAAATTTGGAATCTGAAGAATGGAGTCAGATGGTGAACAGTCAGCTGCTTCACTTGTTTTGTAGCATTAGTAATAATAATATAATTCTATTTAGAATCAGCACTCTGGACTGTGAGGGACACACTGCAAAATTAACTTTTCAGAGCTTTTAACCATGTTCTTGTCTCTTCTCACTGAGCCTCTGAACTTGTATTTGGAGGGATTCTTGTTTGAATAATCACCATTTTAGCGATTTACCCTAGTTTTCACCTGCACCGTTACACGCCCACTGTGATGTTTATTGTCTGAAGTGATCATGATGTAATTTGTCACATTTTTATACAACACTTTTCCACCTTCAAGCCTCAAAGCTCTTTACATCAAGGAACCACTCACCCATTCACTCACACATTCACACCAGTGTACACAGACACTGAGGGTGTCAAAGGACAACAGTATTCATCTGTGGGAGCTGGAATCGCACCCCCAACCTATGGGTCAGTGGTTCTTCCCGCTCTACCAATGATGTTTTTGTCAAGAGCGGGATTCGAAACGCCAACCTTCAGATCAGTGGGTGTGATAGTGTCGTAGCTCTGTTTTTAGAGTTGGTAGGACAGTTTTACTCTTTCGGGTTGGACTTATTTACTCAGTTAGTCAGATAAATTCCCAGTGTTTCAGGTCATTTCCGTCAAACTGAAAAAGTCTTCTGGATGGAGCCAAAACATCTTGATCAGAAAAACAGTGTCCAGATGTCCATCTTTGTGACCGTCTTTACACTCACCAAGTTAAATGCTACACTTTTGAATTTATCTCGCCCCATAAAAATGCTTCATATCAGCCCGAGCCTGGTTCCGTCTGCCCTGCGCGTCTCGAGTGCTGTTCTCACTGTTAAAACCTCAAACCTGTTGCTTCTCTGTGTAACTGACTCTTGAGTAAAATGTTGCTGTCGGCTCGTCCAAAGTGAGAATAATGAGATGTGTTTTGTGTTGTGTCGGGGCTGTAGACCAGAGTAAACTGTTACTCCAGTCTGTGTGGAAAAGCAGAGCGTCTCCTGTGTTCTCCTCTCTCTTATAATTAATGAAGATGCTTTCACTGGGCCAGGCCAAAAACAACTCACTTGAACTGACCGCACTCCAACATTTATTATTTAAATCAGTATGTTTGTGTTTGTGTGATTGTGTGTGTGTCTATACAGGGGAACCCCATAAAAGCGCTCGATAAAAGGCCCTTAAGGTTTTGAACTGGGTTAAGTTTTTCTCCTTGACAGATGCTGAAATTTTGCCGAGGTGTAAATGTTCAGAGTCTTATTTTAGTCCTGTTGTTCTTGTAATGGGCTTTACCTTTGACTGCAGCATGTTTGGGCCAGTCAAAATCAGTTCACTGCGCAAAAAGAAAACATTATTACAATGTACTTTTAAGAAAGCAAGACCTTTATCAAAACCACATTTTTCTTCATATCGTATTCCATTGTCCAGGCATGTTTTTCATTCACTTTCACTTTTAGTGATTTCTGTTACCGATTCTGTTTAACTGTGTGCATTCTATGGGTCCACAATATGCACTCTCTGGGTCCTGTCTGCACTCTCTGGGTCCTGTCTCCACTCTCTGGGTCCTGTCTGCACTCTCTGGGTCCTGTCTCCGCTCTCTGGGTCCTGTCTCCACTCTATGGGTCCTGTACTCCACCCAGAACCCTGAGGTCAGAGGTCAGTTGCGCCCAAAGCCAGGTTCAAGACCAGAGGTGACTGAGCCTTTTCTTTGGCAGCGCTCAGACTATAGAACAGCGCCCTCTGCCTGTCAGATCCTCTCAGTCTCTAACACAGTTTAAGACTAGACTGAAAACTCACCTCTTCTCCCTGGCATAACACGAGACAGGATATACAGGTGTTTTATTGTTCCGTTCCTATGTATCGTGTTACTTGTATATTATCTCGTTGGTCAGCTCAAGTTGTTTTAAATGTGCTATAGAAATAAACTTGAATTGAGCTGGTGTCTTGCTGCGGCTCTGTCATAACCTCTTACCTTTGAGCGATCGGCTGTTTGTGTAGTGTAGATGTAACAGGGCTGTGGATGTGGCCCTCGTGTTGTCTTGAGGTTTTAAGAGCTGTGCCGACAGAGGAATTTTAATTTATGACCATGTTGTGGGGTCAAAGGTGAGCCGAAACTGAGACAGTTTGGAGTGCCGCTGTTCATCTGAGAGGCTGGACAGGAGAATCTGATCCTGAACAGTTAGCATTCCTCCAGCAATGATTGACAGCGACGCTAAAGATAGAAACGTGTGTCCTCAAGCTACTGGCAAAACTCCATTACTGTTCACTGACCACTAGTGAATGCATATTTAAAGAGGCACTGTGTAACTTTTCTGATTAAGGGTCTGCCCGTGGACTGTATATATAAATGGACATAGCTAACCTGCTAGCCGCTGCATTTCAAACAGGAAGTGGTCATAGGCACACTTCTGGCTCCAATTCACTTTCTGTGTAAAAACTGTGTCCCCTCTGTCTGTAACTGCTGCTGTGAGACTCATCATTTTGGTCTTAAATTGTTCATATTAACCCGCTCTACATGATCCTGGGGTTTTTATTTCACTATGGACAAATTAGGCGCCTCTGTCCCTGAGGGAATTCCCGCTAGCGTTAGCAACAGGTTTGATTGACAGATTTGCTAAGCTCTGCTCCGTGCTAAACCAGCGAAAAGGGCATAATTGGCTCTTTGGTTGCTATGATACTCGTGGTCTGAATTCCAAATGTGGAACTCTGCTCCACATTGTTCCTGTAACTGCTCCAGCCTCGATGAGCTTCACTTGGAGCCGAACGCTGTGGGTGACGTCACACTCACTTAGTCCACTTCTTTAAACAGTCTGTGGGTTTGGATGTTACACAGTATGGCATAAAACTTATATGCATCTCTTATATGCATTTACAGGTTGCATCTGTGGAGAAGAAGAGCTTTGTGGGCACAATTGTGTAATTCAAACCTGCTAACGCTGTAGTTTAGCCCTCTACAAACTCTGCTGCTCTGTGTTTGAAATACGCTGTGTGATCTGAATCTGGAGTTCAAAACATAAATAATCCCACACGATCAGATATTTTTCCAGTATTTCCTCTCTCCAGCCTGATTCTGATTGTAACTATGTGACTTACTGTGTGTGGGGCTCTTGTAGTCCTCTGCTTCACCTCATTCAAAGCCGCTGTTGTAACCCTGAGGCCACTGGGACACTCTCCATTGCACTGCACCATCCCCCTCCTCCCTCCTTCCTCCACCTCCTCCTCCCTCCTCCTCCCTCCTCCTCTCTCGCCCTCCCCTCTCTGCCTGGGAACATAATGGATCTGTTGGAAAGCCCTCTGTCATCTCGTCTCTGTGCTGGGGTCTGCGAATGTCACAGATATAATCCTATATAAAGAGATTTGCACTGGTGTTAAATGTAGAAAAGTTAAAAAAAAAAAAAAAAGTGCTTTGGGTGGAGGAAAAAAAAGTGCTTTGGGTGGAGGAAAATGTGAGTAATATCAGCTCCATGTCGCCAGTGGCAGCTCATTAAAAGCCCTTTTAGCTGGCGGTGTTTGCCCCGGGAGCAGCCTCGTAGCACTGCAGCACTGGCCTGTTTTGACTGGTCTGTAAAAAGTCCTTATCTTTGTTGTTTTAACGTTTTGCTCTGGCTCTGCTGACCTCCATTATCTGCGGATACAGTCGCAGGCACACGTCAGAGCAGTTGGCAATCCCACTATTTTCTTTTCTCACTTCCCAGATCCCCTTCTCCCTCTCTCTCCCTCTTTTCTACATGGAGCTGTTGCTATAGCTAACGGCAGAACAGTGAACTTTAGTTGGAGGAGTCGGTGCTTTAGGCGTACGTTACAGCTCAGGGACTGCGCTCTTAGGAAAACGCCAATTGTATTCTAGGAGCGTGTTGTGATGTTTTCATCTCGAATCCCTTGGGATTGTCTCATAGATGGAGTGATAAACAAAGGGAGCTGCATATCAATTCATACTCTTGGCTTTGGTAGATCTGGAGTCACAGCTACTAGATTTTTGTTGAGCTGTTTCTAATCACAAACAGAAACATAATTGGGAATATTTCAGTTTTTTGTTTTGGTTTGGACCATGCTGTCTCTGCGTCGGGGTGGGTTTCCTTTGAGTACGTCGCTCTCCCTCATCAACACACAATTGGCTCATCCTCAGACAGGAAGTAGTGAACATAATCCAAGCTCAAAAGCTATAGGTGGGTCCCCAGGCGCTGCACTGCGGTCAGCCATTACTTCTAACAGGTTGTCTCGGCAGTTAGCGCTCGGGATGAAACGCCGACAAACGGATGTTACCATGGAAATCTGACGTTTTTTGTGGCAGTAGTGGGATATATTGGCTAAAACAACTATAAAAAATAAACAAAATCACTGTAGAACAACCCGATAAACTGCTACGTCACTGCTGTATATACATCTGTCTCTCTATAGTGTCAGAAAACATTTGAATGAACGCTAAGGCTAGTGTTTAGCATCTTAAAATCTATTGGTTTAGGCTCATTGAAGATTCTATGAGGTGTGGAAGCTGGAATGCAGCGGACAATTACATTTAAAGGGTCTAAATTACACAAAACTGACTCTCGTGCGCTTTAAACCATGTTCTAATGCTGTTACCTCCTCAGAAGAACTCAGGGTTTGTGTGTTAAAAATGTGTGAATGAAATAAAACACAACTCCAGCTCTGTTTGTGATGAGGAAACAACATTAAAACAGATCAGAAAACCACATCATATGAGCACTTTAATTTAGCCTTAATCACAAAATGGACATGGATAGATTGTGTTTAACAGGAGCAAACAAATTCAAATTTTCCGTCTCGTTTTGCAGGATGACAACTGGGGAGAGACCACGACCGCAGTGACGGGGACGTCGGAGCACAGTTTGTCTCAGGAGGACATCGTGCGGATCACTAAGGACCTGGAGGACAGCGTGGGCTTGGACTGCCGCCGTTACTTCACCCTGACTCTGGCTGTGATCCTGGGTTTGTTGGTTTTCTTCACCCCTCTGGCGTTCCTGGTTCTGCCCCATGTGCTCTGGCCGGATAAGCTTCAGACCTGCGGGACGGCCTGTGAGGGGCTGTTCATCTCTGTGGCCTTCAAACTGCTGATTTTGCTGTTGGCCGTGTGGGCGCTGTTCTTCAGACCGCCGCGCGCCGCTCTCCCTCGGGTGCTCGTGTTCAGGGCTCTGCTGGCGGTGCTGGTGCTGCTGTTTGTTGTGTCCTATTGGCTGTTCTATGGAGTCAGGATACTGGACACGCAGGTGAGGCTTTACACAGCGCGACAACAAAATCTGTGTTTGTTCACATCTGCTCAGACTGCACACGATAAGGAAATAATAATGCAAGGATTTATTTTGTTTAATATTACGATAGAATATTTTTCATTAAGTGCTAACAATAGCATCTCAGTCAGGTCAGTATTAAAGAAAAACATTTACTCGTTCATGATAAGAGTTTAACAACAAGCGTGAAACCAAAACAAAGCTAAAGTTTGAAATAGGCTCTTTGCACAACAGCACCTGGCAACCTCAGTGTTAGTGTCACTACTTCTGTTCAACTCTGAGGATTTTGCAGCGTCACACTAAAATTAATAAATATTTAAAGATAAGACAGTGCCTGAGTGAGGGTGGATGTCTCTGAGAACATGTTAAAGACTCACATACGTGACCATTCACACAGACAAATGCAGTAAAACCTTTGTGTTTAGAAAGAGACATGTTTGTGTCTCAATGCTAATGCTAATTTTGAATCATGACAGATATTAAAATATCACCACAAACTGAAATATCGTCTTTACTTTTACACTTTTACATACATTTTAATTTTAAGAGGTTGTTTATTTTATATTTTATGCTTAGTATTATCTTTGAAACAACGTGAGCTCGCTAACATGCTGCTGAGCACAGAGCCTATTGAAATTCACTTTATTCATTTAATTTTCCAAAAACCTGTAAACCTCTGTCACACATATGCTAACCGTAGATTTAATTTGAATGTTTGTTGTGATGTGGGTCTTCCAGCTCAGTAGGAGGCAGCGCCAGAAGGAAAGAAATGTAAAGAATACATAAATATCAATGAATCATGTATAATCTCCATGAAGCTAACACTGACTGCTAGCACCTCCTGGTTATCTGCAACTGTATTAGCTTACGTTTTTGTTAGCTTACATTTGTTCTAGCTTATGTTTTTGCTAGCTTATGTTTGTACTATCTTACATTTTCATTAGCTTATGTTTTTATTAGCTTATGTTTTTGTTAGCTCACATTTGTTCTGTTAATATCACTTTGATTTGAGTGTGAAGCTTCTTCTTCTACTATCAAGTCACTTACTGTATTTTACACTCACAGAACACCACTAACATCAAAACCACAGACTCTCCCGATGCTCTGTGTTTACTGTATGATTTATAATTCAAACTCCCTGTTGACTTGTTCCTCCAAACGCTTGGAGGCAAACTGCAGTTGTTTGAAGTCTAAATATTCACATGCTCCTTTCACACCCCTCAGGAGAAAACGAGGTATCTGAACACTTTCTAAACCTTGTCTTTGAATGTGTTTATTCTAATTTCAGGATGAGAACTACCAAGGCATCGTGCAGTACGCCGTGTCTCTGGTGGACGCTCTGCTCTTCATTCACTATCTGGCCATTGTCCTTCTGGAGCTCCGGCAGCTTCGGCCATACTTCTCTCTGACTGTAACGAGGTCCACAGACGGAGAGACGCACCACTATAACCTGGGTCAGCTAAGGTGAGCTAAAGTACACAGTATTCTATAAAAGAAAGGACTTCGAGAAAGTATTTACCAACTTGCTATGGATTTCTGCTTTTGTTGTACCTTTTGTCCTGGTGTGGCCCTGATTTAGTCCTGGTTTGGCCCTGGTTTAGTCCTGGTTTAGTCCTGGTTTAGTCCTGGTTTAGCTCTGGTTTTGGTCCTGGCTCAGTCCTAGTTTAGTCCTGGTTTAGTCCTGGTTTAGTCCTGGTTTAGCTCTGGTTTTGGTCCTTGTTTGATCCTGGTTTTGGTCCTGGTTTTGGTCCTGGTTTGGTCTTGGTTTAGTCCTCATTTGGTCCTGGTTTGGTCCTGGTTTGGTCCTGGTTTAGTCCTGGTTTGGTCCTGGTTTAGTCCTGGTTTGGTTCTGGTTTAGTCCTGGTTTGGCCCCAGTTTAGTTTTGGTTTAGTCCTGGTTTAGTCCTGGTTTGGCCCTGGTTTAGTCCTGGTTTGGTCCTGGTTTAGTCCTGGTTTAGTCCTGGTTTGGTCCTGGTTTAGTCCTGGTTTAGTCCTGGTTTGGTCCTGGTTTGGTCCTGGTTTGGTCCTTGTTTAGTCTGAGTTTTGGCCCCATCCCAGAATAATTGTTGTTCTATCAGTTATATTAAAATAAAGTGTAAATAAACTGCAGGTGATGAAACTGTTTATTTGGTTTTATTAGGAGAAGAGACGTATTGTACCAGTCAAAAGTCTGGACAGGCCCTCTCATTCAGGTTTAAAAAAAATATTTATTTTTACTACTTTAATAAAGTAAAAAACACTGAATGAAGGGTGTCCAAACGTTTTACTGTAGTGTACATTGTTTTGCATGTAGTTACACTGTGCTAAAAATACTTATCCAGGGCAGTCTGACCAGGGACTCCCAGACTTCCCTCACCCCAGACACTTCCTCCAGCTCCTCCGTTGGGACATGGTGTTCCCAGGCCAGTCGAGAGACACAGTCCCCCCAGTTTCCATGTCCCATATTCACACATATTTACAGTAATGACTTCTGTTTCCATAGCGATTGAGATGTGGGGATTCCAGTGTAAAGGACAAGACGGATCGAGTTAGCTGAGCGCACGGAGTCAGGGGACTGGGGAAGAGGATAAGGAAAGATTTGTGGATCACTGGAGCCACTAGAAAAACGGGGATGAATCTAGTGAGAGAAATATGGGGAGGACAGTCAAGTACCAACTGTAACTGGAATCAAAACGAGCGATACCACTGGAAAACCAAGGTGACTTAGGTGATAGCGGGAGTGCCTGGAAGAATAGAACCAGGAAACAGTGACAGGAGACGAGTGGAGGGTGGTGGGAGGAGGGAGGAAACGCCTTTTGGATAAGAAGTGCAAACAGGGAGGAGGAACTATAATCACGACATCGACATCGTTTAGTGTGTTATAAATGGAACAAGCATTTTTATCTTTTATTTTGTAGAAGTGGGAACATTTTGGTTATTTTTTTCTGCAGATTTGAGCTTTAGAAGGTTGAATTTTTAACTAATATTGCACAAACTAATGACTTAAGTGTTTCATTCTGCTGCTCATTTATACAGCTCAACAGTTTTTAATAATATCGTACATTTAGAAGACGTTTTTGTGAATATTTCTGCTTAATGTTCGTTTATCGTCTATATTCTCTTCAGCAAAATATCGCACTTTAAAATGTGTTATTGTGACAGAGCTGGATGAAACCACAGGCCCACAAGACACAGGATGGAGAGACAGAGAGAAAAAGAGAAAAGGAGCGAGAGAAAGAGCAAGAGAGAGAAAAAGAGAAATAGTTAATATGGGAAAGAGAGAAAGAGAGAGGGGCGTGTGTTATCAGGAGAGAGCAGCACTGACGAGACGGACCAGGTTTTTTACGACCTCTGGCTCTGAGGGAAAACAGAAAGATCCTATTTTAGCCGGTGCCTCAAACGCACCTCAAAACCACTGTGTATCTCCAGTATCAATATGCAGCCCCCGATCTCACGGCATTCCTCCTGGAGGCCTTCAGTTAAAGCTGACGGATTTATAGATGAGCGGTTTAGGACCGGAGGAGCGCTGAAACATAAGACCCATCAGCTGGGACTGTGGCTCAAGCAGACGAGCATGAACTGTGAGACGCTGCGTTCAGACCTGTAAAACTGTTTTTTTTAAATACATGCGTGTGAATGCCAGTCGTTTACATAATCATGTACGATCAGTTTAAATATTACTGTAGGATTGTAATTAAAACCACCTCCTCCTTCTGTGAGCTCGTGCTTCAAGGCGATTGGTTGACTCCATCTGTCACTCAGAGCATGACCAATTCATACTTTGCTGAGACGCAACTCTGGGGGTGTTCTACATGTGTCTCTATTGTTTTATTTTATTCATTTTATTGTATTTATTTATTTCGAGCAGATTAATGAACACAAGAATTTAGTATACATGTACCCAGTCACTTAATGTACATTTTACATATTTTTCTTATTTAAGCTCAAAAACTTAATCCTCCTCCCATCTTCTCTCTGTGGAATATTCTGCAGTTGGAGACACAATGCACAAAAGCTTCTGAAAACTCAAGAAAAAATACAAAATGGATTTGAGCAGCACATTTCTAGGAGCCTGTGATCAATCTGAGCGTTCATGGTCCTGTTTAGCAGTTTGATTTTACATAAAAAGGTGAGAGAGACTCACTGAGAAACGGTTGGCTAATGCTAATGCTAATGCTAATGCTAGCTAGCTTGTGACTGTAATGTTTGTTTAACAGTGCAAACCAGCTCACATGTTCTAGGTTCAGCTATGTCAGCTCTTTCTGGTCAAATAATGTTCAAACAAAGCTCAGATTAAAGTCTAACTTGAGTAACAGAGCTTCAGACAGAGCAGTGCCTACAGTTGGCATCATACCCATGCGAAATGTTGATGACATCAGCTGCAAAGAATCAAAACCATGGCCATACCAGCTTGTTAATGCTAAATCTTGTCAGATATGAGGGTAGGTACTTGGATGGAATACCAGGTGGGTCTAGTGGAAGTTGTTGTTGTGGACTTAGGCAAGACACTTCACCCACATTGGCAGAATATCCATTTGGAGTTTGTCACTTGACCAACCAGAACCAGAATCTGACCAATAGCAGGAGTGGGTGAGGAAAAGTGGGCAGCTTGTGTCTGTTTAGTCCTCGAGGTGTTAACAGAAAACATAAATATCACATCAGATGTACCATATTGTTAATCTTTTATAAATATTTGTGAAGATCTAATAATTTTGACAAAACATCAGGCTCGTTTGGAGAAAAAATCCCATTCATACTTGACTCAGAATGTGAAGCCTTTGCTGTGTCCCCAGATCGACCTCTCCCAGAATGGCCCCTGTATTGTCCACTTTGATAGCTCGTTGTTTGCAGCAGGTCAGACATGTGTGCGTCTGCTTGGTGGCGCCCCCTGCCTTGGGGGTGTTGTCCTTTGTAAACTGTGGCATTGACGAGCTCTTGGCCGATAGCCTCCACGGCCTCGCTCTGCTCTCCGTCTGTGACTCCAAACACACGGCTAATGAGAGCTCCCTATAGGCCACAGTGCAGCATCTGGTCAGGCACACCCGCATGCACACAGACACACACACACGTACACACACGTACACACACTCACACACACACACACTCACACACACACACACACACACACACAAATACAGTCAAATGAAGCTCATCGAGGCTAGCAGTTATAGGGGCCAATTTGGAGCCCAGTTCCATATCTGCAGTTCTGACCATTAGTATCATAGCAACCAAAGAGCCAATCCAGAGCCAGGCTGGTTTAGCAGGGAGCGGGCACTTAGCAACGCTGTCAATCAAACCTGTTGCTAAGGCTAGCGGTAAAATCATGTAGAGGGTTAATACGAACATTTAAGACCAAAATGATGAGTCTGACAGCAGCAGGTACAGAGAGAGGGGACACAGTTTTTCAATAGAAAGTGAAATGGAGCCAGAGTCGATGGAGTTGGAAGTGCGCCCATGATCATTGGTTAGCTGTGTTCATTTATATAAACAGTCTATGGTATCAACGTTTTTGACAATCCAAATATGAAGTGTCTAGAACTCACTTTTTCCATTTTTACACTGACCAATCAGTGTTTCTCAGACTCTAGAAGGTGATGATGTTAAACTCCCAGAAGAGCCAGTTTTTCGCATGAATTACTTTGTCATATGTACTTTACCATAAAATATCCAAAAAGTAAACACACAAATGTTGAACCAGTTACAACAAAAATCTGAATTTCAACACTATAACTCCACCTGTATGAAATCTGATTGGCCAGTCGAATGTGGTGATCTGAAACAGCAATAATAAAATATATGAGCTCCTGAGACACTCGAGTCGCCCAAACCTGCTCATTATTATCTTTAGAGTAACATCTCAGGCCTGTATCTGCCCCTGTGCTGGGGCGGCTCTCATGGCGTCGGTCCTGTTCTTATCATGAACGCTGCTCCTCTCTGTCCCGAAGGCTCGGCTCCGTCTGCCCTTTGATGCCAATCTGAGTCCACTCCAGACCAGTTCATACGAGCGCATTCCTCTGAGCGGGGCAAAGTTTAACATGTTCATTACTTTAAGTGTTACATTCCAGAGCTTCTAAGGAGATGCTCAGCTGTTTACAAGATGTTTACTCTTTTTTTTTACTGTTCTTCTTCTGTTCTCCTTTGAGTTTACATTATTGCTTGATTTTTCAGGCATTTGTGCGCTAGTTTATCTTCTAGCTTTAGCATTTTTTCATGTTTGCTTGGTTTAATTATTGTCAGAAAAATCTCAAACTGTAGAAAGGGCACTGCCATGTGACCAGGATTGTTAAAAAAAAATCCAAGATGCCAGCTGATACCATCCATCCATGTTTTTCCTCTTACTTGGGGCCGGGTCCTGGGGACAGCAGCGACTCCCAGACTTCCCTCACCCCAGACTCTTCCTCCAGCTCCAACTGATATTGAAACTCATGTTAATAGGAGATGAACTAGCACAAAATCACATGCTAATATTTAAAAAAACTACTATACTGCCCAAGAAATGTTTATTTTATTATCGTTGTTGCATTGAAATTAATTAGTTAGTTTACAATTTGAGTATTGTCGTAACACGAACTGAAAAACAGCCTTTTTATAATCCTCCCAAAGATAATATCGCTTAATGGTATTCAGAGCTAATCTAATGTGCTGCAGTTGAGGGAGCGTCTGTCTGAAATGATCCCTCTGCGCCTGTGTGTTTTCCTCCTCACGTTGTCTACACTCAGATCTTGGGTGGATTCTTCATTATTTAAAGGCTTTGGATGTAATCAGAAGAATTAGTCGCTTGTTGTTCGGTGCCGTGTGCTTCTGTGCCACAGTAAAAATACAGAAGGATCTTGTGGTGTTGACATTTGTGCCGATTGGAATTACAGTTGTAGAAGTTGATTTAAAACACGGCATGGGATGAGCAGCAGCGATCGATATCCAATTACCCATTTTTGTTTCGTTTAGAGTTGGATTTACAAATTTAATGTTTATTTCTTCATGTGGGAATTGAGTTATTAACGCTTTAAATGGTATTTTTTTAGACTCGGTGTAGTGTAATATTATTATTGTGATTCCTGGGCTTCTTGACCTACGAAATGCTCTGTAATTTTGTGCATGCTTTGTTAAATACTCACCTTTCTTTTCATTAGAGCTCATTTAGCTGTTAGCCCAGGATCATGTAGAGGGTTAATACGAACATTTAAGACCAAAATGACAAGTCTGACAGCAGCAGATACAGACAGATTTGAAACACGGTGACTAGCGGGTTATCTATGTCCATTTATATATATTATCTATGGATCAGAGGTTATGAGTAAGAAATTACAGGAAGCTAATGATGTAAGCTGCTCCTCTTGAAAATTTAATTAGATTGGTCAACCTTATGTACTGCAGGCTGAGCAAAACAATGCTCTGTGCAGACTAGCTAACTCCCTGTGTCTCAAACCTAATGCTAACAACAACTTATTACAATTAAAAAAGTCTAATTCATAATTATAAATATTATTCCACCCGTAACTCGCTGTCCGCAGGGTTATCTTTTAAGGTTTTTGTATTTTCATAAGTGGACAGGAAGTTGTGAAGCTAACAGTGATGCTAACAATGATGCTAGCCGTGCAAAGAGTCAATCAAACCAGTATTTATCTACCTTTATAATGAACTTACAGTCTAAACTGTCAGACAGGGCTGTGAAAGAGGGTGAAGAGTGGAGAGACACATTCACGTCCTTCCTCTCAGGATCCACACCTTCATTGACCTGATTATTACAGACTTAAATGCACTTGGCATGAAAAGGCGGCTCGCTTATGGACAGTATAATAACGGTGTATTATGGGACAAGACCCGACTCGCTCCTGATCTGTGCACAGCTCTGACTCTCCCTGGTCTCTTCTTCTTGTGGGATGTTTGTGGTCCATTATTTGACCACAGACACACAGCAGCTGATGTTACATTTGTTTTACGTCACTTCAGTTATAGTAAACGTTATATTATCAGCACAATTTTTATACTGTTTTCATTCTTTACTTAAATCAGACCTGTTGTTCAAACTGTTCAGTTCGGATGTTTCTCCAGGTTCTCGTCGTTTCTTCTCGTTGAGCCTCTGAAGTTGTATTTGGAGTGATTCATGTTTGAGTTTAATCTTTAATCCACTATTTTCAAGACGCCATTTTGACAGTCTGCCCCCGTTTTCACCTCCACTGTGACACGCCCCCTGTGACACGCCCCCTGTGACACGCCCACTGTGACACGCCCCCTGCGACACGACCACTGTGACACACCCACTGTGACACGCCCACTGTGACGTCCGCACTTCCTTCTCCAGTTTTATTTTCTTAATCGTTGATACTCGTAGGATTCAGCAGCGTCACATCGTCATTTTGGTACAAATGAAAAAAAAAGTGCTGCTGTAGTGTGATGTCCATAGGGGGCGCCGACGCTTTGTTGTAATGATGTGTTTCTTTTATGAAGTGGTTTTAGCTAAACATTGTGATTTAAAATGTGTAAATTATAACAGAATGATCCACAGAGATGAGATTAGAACCTATCTCTACATTTAGCTGTCTGGGTCCGTGGTCGACGGTGCTGCTCGGCGCCATTGAACTCTTGACCCCTTGTTGTGTGTGTGTGTGTGTGTGTGTGTGTGTGGGTGGGTGTGGGTGTGTGTGTGTGTGTGTGTGTCTTTTGCGTGAGGAGGAGTGTCCCTAATTGGTTTCTCTGTTTGGTTTCAGCCAAATGGGGCATACCCTTTTAAATGACAGTGTTGTAGCGTAGCATGTGTTGTCTTGTTACCACAGCAGACAACATATAATTTGATTTAGCCGATGCTGGAGCCATAACATTATTGAATTAACTGTTTCAAAGTATTACATCACGAACGAGGTATTCAGTCATGATGGTGACAGTTGGATTTTGAAGTTTAAAAATCATGCAGATGTAAGTTAAGTATTATAGACTATATATAAATAGACATAGCTAACCTGCTAGCCGCTGCATTTTAAACAGGAAGTGATCATGTGCACTTCCAGCTCCATCGATTCTGGCTCCAATTCAGTTTCTTTGTAAAAACTGTGTCCTCTCTCTGTAACTGCTGCTCATTTTGGTCTTAAATGTTCGTATTAACCCTCTACATGATCCTGGGGTTTTTATTTCACTATTGTGTCTGTGAATCAAGATATGAGCTGTTTCCTTTGCCCTTTGTAGTTGTATCTTCTAGCTCCAGTTTCACAGATTCTAACAGTCTGTTTGCTCTGTGTGTTTCTACGTGCAGTATTCAGCGAGCGGCTCTGGCCATCATCGAACACTACTACTGCGACTTCCCTGTCCACAACCCAGCGCTACTCTCCGCCTCCAAGTCTCGAGCGGCCAAACACTTAGCCGGCCTCAAGGTCTACAATGTGGATGGTGAGTTCCCTGCAGCCCAAGCAGAGGGTGAGTGGGACGCTTACTTTCTCTTTTAGCTCGTTTTAAAGGTCCTATATTATGCAAAACTGACTGAAAACTGTTTTAATGCTGTTACCTCCTCAAAAACCGACCTGGAGTTATGTTTTGTTTCATTCACACGTGTTTGAGTGACACTTTATTATGAGTCTGTAACATCTCCAAAGCTCAAAATGCTCCGTTCCACCTTGTGATGTCATGGAGTGCTAGTTTTCAAATTAACAGCTCCTTACCTTCAGTTCAGTAGAGATAAGTGGCAATTCCAGGTCTGAAATGATCCAAATAACTAGAAATGAAGGTGTGTGGAGTTTAAAAACACAGTGGAGCACTTCCTGTATTACACACGATGACATCACAAGGTGGAACAGAGTGTTTTCAGTTTGAGAGAAGAGCTCAGCCTAAATCTGCAGGTTTGTTTGTGTGTTAAACATGTGAATGAAACAAAACACAACTCCATCTGTTTGTGACGAGGAAACTAACGTAAAAATAGCGAAAATAGCATAATATAGGCTCTTTAAAGGTGGATTATGTAACTTTTCTGGTTGAAGATCTGCCAAATCTCCACGGAAACCTAATTACTAAGAAAAAACAGTTAAAAACATGCATTCATATCCTGACCCACTCCACTGATCTGACTTGTCTCCCCAGAGATCAGTAGGTTTAATGCAATACCGTGGAACTTTCTATGCGATTGGCAAACTCTTCACCCAAAAAGTTCCATTGTGCATCTCTGCGTTCCTCCTTGTAGCACATAACCTTATGACATTTTTATTATCGCGTTTCAAGCCTCCACAGGTAGCAGTGGAATGCATTGAAAAACGCCTGGGAGGAGGAGGTCGATCTTCATGTAGTGTAATTTCAAAATTGTCTTCAAATAACAAGCGCATGTGTGATTTGTAGCTGTTGTAAAGTGGATACTCGATACCTCCCGCGATCAGTTTCAAGCCTATTTTGATTACTATCTCTTCCCTTTCTCTTAAGACCTCTTTAAAGCTAAACTCAAAGCCTATCTGTGGGACAGTAAGTACACTCCAACGCTAATGAAACAAACACATGCCACTTGCTAGTCACATACATTTACTTAAGCGCACTTCTCTCACAGCTCCCACTCTCGTTCACATGCAACAGGTTGACAGAAAGTTCACTGCGGCCCTTCACACATCTGGCACAATGTCACACAAAGCTTCCATTGAATTAGCGCCCTCCCTTAAGTGTCCTCCAGCTCCCTCGTAAGTGCACTAACTTGACTCACTCCCTTCACTACATGTCGTTTATCTCCTCTTTTATCTCCCCTCCTTTCCTTTCCTTTCACCGGTGCTCTGTCTTCCTCCTCTTCCTCCACTCACACAAATCAATACTCATTACAGCGTGTGCAGGAGGATACAGCGGCTCTGCAGGGAGGACGCTGTCGTGTTAGGTGTGTGCTCTGTTGTGACAGGGAGATAACTGTTTTCAGTCAGTGTGTTTCAAGTACTGCTCTGTAAATGTGTCATGTATTATAGTGTAAATGGTACTACAGGGAAGTACACTGGAGCGATGTAGTAAAAATGTTTTTCTTTGACAAGCACTAGCCAGATACTTCATTGGCTCTGTGCGTAATGGCATCTAGCAGTTACCTCATGTTAGCGTCACTACTTCCTGTCCAGTTTTATGAGCTAAAATGAATAAATATTTAAAGATGAGGCAGTGGACAGGGAGGTGCAAGTGAATTAGAGGTCAGGGGTCAGAGGTCAGGGGGTTAGGGTCAGACAGTGGACAGGGGATGTCACTGGCAACATGTTAAACACGACACAAATAAAATAAATGCTTCATCTGAGCACAAAAGAGAGATGTTTGTGTCTCAATGCTAACGCTAATGCTAATCTTGAGACATAATACAGTAAATATTAAAACAACACCACTAACTGAAGTATTGTACATTTAAGAGCTATTGATTAAAAAAATAGTATTAAAACTAGACACTTATTGGAATAATCATGTTATAAAAATTGTACCCTTCCTGAATAATCTTAGATCCCATTGTGTTGGTGCGTTTAGGATCATTGTGGTGTTAAAATCAATATTAGTTTAGTTTTGTGATCACTACTCCAGACTCTAATGGACATATTTCATTATCTCTAAATGCAGAAAGTCTGTTATATATTTTATACTTTTTTTTTTACTGAAAATCCCAACCCCCTGTCTGCCATTTTGAGGTGGTTTAACAGAACATATACACATTAACACTTTAGTCAGTCTTTGTATTTATGTTGCTTGTAGTACAGGCCCACTGCAGAACTTCAAAATATATATAAAATTTCATAGTTTGTATATTTCTACCTGCTTATCTAAAATGAAAACACTCAAATGATGTAATGCTCTAAATATAAGTTGTTATTTTGACAGTGAAACACATCATTTTATAAAATCCTGATCTTAAAGTCGTCCGTCATGTGTCAAGATGCTGAGGGAGTGGAGCCTGTCTGTGTTTCTTCTTCAGATCCGTCCCTTTAACACTCACACGCAGTCACATTACAGCTATAATAAATATGTCAAACTCTGGGACTGACGATAATCTCTTCTGGGTTAAACAGGTAAAGCCCTGGGCACGCCGCAGCCGTAGCACGCCATTACAAAAAGACCCGGGCGACTGTATGATTCTTGACAAGCAATTTGGCTCTGATAATGTTTCCTCTGCTCTATATGGTCCACGCAGTAAATTAATCCCACTGAGTAAAAAGTGCTTGTCTGTCTAGATCTGTAGCGGCTCTTTCTCCAGTACAAACAGAATGTATTTAAACAAGTCACATGTTTAAACCAAAACTGGCAGAATATTATGTTAATGCATTATTCATTCTTCTTTGTAACACGCACTAACCCCGTCCTAAAGCAGATCACATGGGAACTTCTGATCCTGTTTGAGCCAGTAACTCTCCATCTCCCTGTGAATCAGGCTCAAGCTGATACAAGATCCAGATCAAAAATCTAAGACCAGCTGAAAAAAGCCAAGAATTCACATTTTACACTGGTGGATTTTAAGAAGGTTTAAGTCGTGCTTCAAAATGCAAAAAGAAGAAATGGGAGTGAGACAAGAAAAAATGGTTGCTTGCAATAAATTAGTTACTCAAATTTTTTTCTTGTCTCACTCCTGTTTCTTCTTTTTGCATTTTGAAGCACGACTTAGAATCTTCTTAAGATCCAACAGTGTAAAATGTGAATTCTTCTAACTTTTCAACTGGTCTTAAATTTTGATCAGGAGTGTAGTTTGTCAGACATTTTGTGCCAGTCCATCAGCCACAAAGTTTGACAAAGTATTAAGTAGATCCTCAGATTCACTAACCCACAGGTTGGCAGTGCAATTCCAGCTTCCACAGATTAATGTTGTCGTTGTGTCTTTGGGCAAGACACTTAACCCACCTCAACCCCAGTGTAAAGCGCTTTGAGCCTTGAAGGTGAAAAGTGTATATATATGATTACACTGTGGTCTTATTACTGCTGCTGCTGCTGTTGTTGTTTCTTCTGATTTTGGATGATAAGATAAGATAAAATAATCACTTTCACTCATATTTAGCCGTCACCGTGCACTGAATGACCCCAGCGTGTCGTCTCCACCTCTAAAGTCCACACACCAACGTCATTTTCTGAAATCACTTAACATCCTCGTGTGTTTGTGTGTGAACAGGTCCAAGTAACAACTCGGGCGCCGCCGCCGGCCTGGCCCAGTCTCAGTCCAGAGCCATGATCGCCGCCGCCGCCCGCCGCCGTGACACCAGCCACAACGAGCTGTACTACGAGGAGGCGGAGCACGAGAGGAGGGTCCGCAAACGCAGGGCACGGTACGGAGTAGATCACAGATGTGTTTGAGGATGTGGGAATTATAACACTGAAGGGACTTTTCAAACTGTTTCTAATTATGTGAGTGTTTGTCTCAGTAGTGATGTAGTTTAGCAAAGATACAACTTTTGTTTTACAGTCTCAGTTTCACATATTTGTTGAATTACTACTGCTATCAGAACTACTACTATTACTAGTTTTGACAGTAGTAAAGTATTGTGTAATTAGACTCTTGCATAAGGAAGATGGCGGATACCCGTTGTTTTTAGCGTAGCTGGTGCAAGTTTTTGTGATTTTTAGACAATGTTCCTCTTTTGATCATTGGATCTAACAACTACCTGTGATCCCACTTGCCTAAGTCCTCCTAGTGCCACTCAAATCAAGCAGATTTAACTCATATTCAACTGCTTTGCCTCACAAAGCCTCCTCTCACTGGCTAATTTGACGATTTGAATTTAAAATACTAAAAAAAAGTTATTTTCCTTTTTTTCCTTCATATATTTGATGTCTTCTGTATGTGGTTAAAATGTAGAATGTAGTAAAAATAAATGAAAGTGTATATAGTTTTAATGTAATACTTCCAAAATGACAATGCCTTTTTTTCTTCTTCTCCTGTTTTACCCCAGCCTGGTGGTGGCAGTAGAGGAGGCCTTCACCCACATCAAGCGTCTGCAGGAGGAGGAGCAGAAGAAGGCCCCGGGCGACATCATGGACCCTCGGGAGGCGGCTCAGGCCATTTTCCCCTCTATGGCCCGAGCTCTGCAGAAGTACCTGAGGACCACCAAACAGCAGCACTGCCACAGCATGGAGAGCATCCAACAGCACCTGGCCTTCTGCATCACCAACAACATGACGCCCAAGGTCCTGAAGCACATGAGCAAACACTACTACTGTGTGTTACTGTGTACTGGTGCTGTGATACTAACATGTGACGAGGTTGTACTCACAGATGGGGCAAGAGACAGTTTTTCTTATTGATTATACTGTACTTTCCAAAGTCTGTGTGATCCCTCAGTCGCCCAGGTATGATCCAGAACAAAAGAAAAATCTATTCTGCCCACGGCACAAAAGTTCCAGTCAAAAGACATCGTCAGACCTAATTCAAAACAAGCAAAAAATGGTGCCAGCCATTATGCTAATACTCAGTGTGCTAATAGATGTGAGAGCACCCATTAGGGGCCTGGAGGATTATGCAAAATATGACTCACAGTTCAACAGACCAAGCCAACAAACAGAAACTGTAAACCAACAGGTGTGTTAGCTTCAGTGTAGTTTTAGTTTCAGTGTCGTTAGCTCCTCCTTCAGACGAATATAAAGCAGTGTCCAGCAGGAATCTGACCAAAACTGAAGAGACGAGCAACAAAACGTCTTCGCTGTAAAACCTTTGCTACGTACTTTCCAGTGAAACTATCCAAAAACTAAATTCACAAATGCTCAACCTTTTCTTCTGTCCTGTGGTGTGACTCGCCTTTGTAGCAAAATACAAAAATGATGTTACTGTTCTTGTCTGTTTTTAAAAATGGACCACGAGTCAAAATAAAGATTAATTTAAACTTGAAACTGAAAAAACAAATAGGTTCTACGGCAATTGTAAAGAGGCACATCACAAACATTACATAATAATCTATAATAATACTCTTTTCATTTGAAACAGAGGCCATAGACTGTATATATAAATGGACAGCTAATGGACAGCTAACGTGCTAGCTGCTGCGTTTCAAATAGGAAGTGATCATGGGCGCACTTCCGGCTCCAACTAATCTGGCTCCAATTCACTTTACATTAGAAATCCTGATCCTACATTAGAAATCCTGATCACGTGCAGTACCCGTGTAGAATAACGTTGATTCTGTGCGCAGGCGTTCCTGGAGAGCTACCTGAGCCCCGGCCCCACTCTGCAGTACAGTAAAGACCACTGGCTGTCCCGGCAGTGGACGCTGGTCAGTGAGGCGTCTGTGACCAGCGGCCTGAAGGACGGCTCTGTGTTTCTGCTCAAGTGTGTGGACTTCAGCCTCGTAGTGACCACAAAGAAAATCCCATACATCCAGATGTCCGAGGAGTACATCGACCCCAAGTCTCACAAGTTTGTCCTGAGGCTACAGTCGGAGACCTCAGTGTAGGACTCGCTTTGTTATGTCACACGTCTCATTTTGACCTTTTTATATTTTCTGTATGACTCTTTATCACAGTTGAATCTATTGATCTGTTAAAAAGGACCTCATGGACTTGTATTGAGGCGCGTATGTGTGTGCGAATGTAAGTGCAAGGGTGCCATTTGTGTCAAAGCTGATATTTGAAGGAGGAAGAAGACATTTCATCAAGCCTCCTTTTTATCCTGGCTCAAAACCACTGAGGATTTTAAACCATGGATAACTGTATGGACATAACCACCATCACTGTGTGGAGCTCATCGGTGAAGCTCCGGTTCTGGAAGTACAAATTTACATTTATTTTCCCCATGGACCTTTTGAAAAATTCAAATATGAAGAGTTGAAAGGCATCGCAGAGGCTAACCAGCTACGTGCTAACCAGCTACGTGCTAACTAATGTCCGTACTGTGGTTGTTTTAAGTCCAAAAAGCACAGTTAAAGCACAAGATTCTGTGTTGTTTTAATAACTTCACAGTGTGTAAAGTTTGAGCAACAGTTTTTAAATAAAGTTATAGTTCTTGTGGTCTTTAGTTACCACGTAGCTAATTCAAACTTTTGATATAATTTTTTTTTGGAACGTCCATGGGGAAAATGAGTGGGAAATTTACTGTTGAGCTCATAGACTGTATATATAAATGGACGTAGCTAACCTGCTTCGGATTGGCTCTTTGGTTGCTATGATACTCAGAACTCTGCTCCAAATTAGCCGCTCTACCTGCTGTAGCCTCGATGAGCTTCATTTGGAGCCAAACACTGTGGTGACGTCCAGTCCATTTCTTTATACAGTCTATGGTTGAGCTCCACACTCTGGACTTTTTACAACAAGGAAATCGATTTGTCACCGGTGAAGCGTGTCACTGTCCAGCTTCAAATGTAGCGCCTCCTTGTGGTTTCCTCCAAGGCCAAAGTCAGACTCTTTTCTGCTGCACAATCGTCGTTGAAGCGCGATGAAGCCGATCCCCAGCATTTGTTAGACATCTGAATGAACTCCCACTGAACCATGAGATAAGAGACGGTCACATACCAGGACAAGCACCCGAAATATTCACCCTCACACCTCGTTCAGTAACCCTCCCTCTGCCGTCATGTGACCGCTCAGCTGATACGACAGAGAGAAGAAGAAGAAGAAGAGAGGGGATTTATGAGACTACCAACGCAAATAAAAGTACTACTGATCATTACTGTGCATCATTGTAGCTCAACATGCTACCAGGCTAACAGCTCCTATGTTCTAATGTTGTTTCCTCATCACAAACAGACCTGGAGTTGTGTTTTGTTTCATTCTCGCATGTTTAACACACAAATCCTGACTATTTAGGCTGTGTTCTTCTCTCAAACTGAGGCAAAAGGAGCTGTTAACTTGAAAACTACCACTTCATGACATCACAAGGTGGAACAGAGCATTTTGAGCTTTGGAGATGTTACAGGACTAATACCATCCATCCATCCACATTACTCAAACATGTGTGAATGAAACAAAACACAAGTCCAGGTCTGTTTCCGGACGGAACATCATTATAACATGGATTAACGCTCACAAGAGTCACTTTTGTGTAATATAGGACAGTTTAACAAGCCTGTGTGGTCACAGCACAAACAAAATAGAGTTAAGAACTGCACAGTCTGGTTTCCCCTTTAAAAACCTGGACTCACCTTCTGCAAACACCAAATTCCTGCAGGTCAATTCATCCACTCATTCAGAACCCATTTTTTATTCTGTGTAAACCATTGTAACGTCAGCCGTGTTGACAGAGCACAACTATTCAACTGGACTCATGTGATTAATCTATTTCTATGAAGTTTAACACAAGAAAAGAATGAGATTTTGTATTGTAGGTATCTGTTTGGTCATGAGCTGGACTGTCCCATAGTGCCCCCTGGCTGTTGGATTTGGTATCGCACAACTGCCTCAATTTACAGCACAATTTATACGGCTTACACCTGGATACCTTCACTGTTACATATATCCGGTGAATCCTACACTTTTGTAATGTATTTCCAATGGCAGGGACAGCGCAGGTCTCAACACCTGTCACCAGTCAGATATATTTTCTAGTTATTATCACTTGAACTTTGAATGAACTTCTGCAGCTCCCTACGTGACCGTGCCTCCCGTTTGACACTGTATCTATTTAAGTAAACATGCATGTGTGTTTGGGTGTATGTGCGGAGCGTTCAGATGCCATTCCCGATCTACTCTCACTTTTCATCTCCGTCCTGTCGGTCCGGAGCCACAGACTGTACATGTGGTGTTGTGTGTACAGCCTGTGGTCAGGGCTGGGACTGGACGTGACATTACAATCTCACACATTTGGTTTTCACAGCGTAACTAAAGCATTTGTAAACACAAATCGGAATAAATCATTTTTTATGAACTTTTGTAAATCTGATGAGTCTGTGTAGTAGATCCACCAGTGACACCAGTGACTTGTGGGTAATTTAATGCTGCTGTAAGTCACTTAACTGAGCAATTTACAAGTAACACTGTGCTGTTTATGATGGGTCCACAGCACTGTGCAACTGTTAAAGCCAGTGGTGGAAGAAGTACTCAGTTTTGTTACTTAAGTAAAAGTACAGAGGAAAAAAAATATATATATATAAATAAAAGAAAAAATCTACTTAAGTAAAGGTATTAAATTACCTGTTTAAAATGTACGTAGAGTAAAAAGTAAACAGTATTTCACACTTATAAAGCTGCAAATGTGGTGATTTTGATTTTGATAAAGATTTGAGCTGAATTTTGTTCAGCAGAAACAAATGGATCGATTGTTTTTTTCTGTTTTTTCTTTTTTTTTTTTTTTAAATTATGAAAGTGACCAATAATAAAAATACGTTTTTCTTTTCAGTCCTGAGTACAAGTAGAAAGTACAGATACTGCTCTCAAATGTACTGAAGTAAAAGTAAAAAGTATCCACTAAAATGTACTTAAGTAAAGTACAGATACCTAAAAGTACTGTACTACTTTTACTTTATGTTCCACCACTGGTTAAAGGTACACTAGGTACTTTTTTCAGTAGGGAGCCTGTTTTTTCCATGGAGATATTATTGTTTTGCCTAAAATGTTCCACAGTGTCATTTAACTAATGTATCTTGCATTTATTTACAGTTACATGCATTTTTCTAACTGTTAGCGGGCTCGCCTCTTCCCAGATATGACCTGTAAGTTCGCCGGTTGGTGTCACCTGCTTGTATGGTGATAATAATCATAATCGCTTACATTTTATTTATGAGTGCCTTTCAAAACACCCAAGGACATAATACAGAACTTAAACACATACTAAACACATTAATGCCATACTGTGAAACATTTTGTTCACACAACCTCCTGATTTACCATTATTTTGAGGAACAGTTTGTGTTTCTATTTAGTTAATAGAATGTCAGTATATTTGAATATGTTTATTTTTTTGTATTATTTCTGTGTCTCTGCTTCCTCCTCATCTTCCCAGTCTCGTCCCAGTTTCTTCCCAGTCTCTTCCCAGTCTCTTCCCAGTCTCATCCCAGTCTCTTCACAGTCTCATCCCAGTTTCTTCCCAGTCTCATCTTAGTCTCATCTTAGTCTCATCTTAGTCTCATCCCAGTCTCATCCCAGTCTCATCCCAGTCTCATCCCAGTCTCGTCCCAGTCTCGTCCCAGTCTCGTCCCAGTCTCGTCCCAGTCTCGTCCCAGTCTCGTCCCAGTCTCGTCCCAGTCTCGTCCCAGTCTCGTCCCAGTCTCGTCCCAGTCTCGTCCCAGTCTCGTCCCAGTCTCGTCCCAGTCTCAGTCTCATCCCATCCCAGTCTCTCCCCAGTTTTTTCACAGTCTCATCCCAGTCTCTTCCCAGTGTCATCCCAGGGACATCCCAGTCTCTTTCCTGTCTCATCCCAGTTTGCAGTCTCTCCCAGACTCTTCCCAGTGTCTTCCCAGTCTCTTCCAGTCATTCCCAGTCTCTTCCCAGTCTCATCCCAGTCTCTTCCCCAGTCTCTTCCCAGTCTCTTCCCAGTCTCTTTCCAGTCTCATCCCAGTCTCATCCCAGTCCCCCATCCCAGTTTCTTCCCAGTCTCGTCCCAGTTTCTTCCCAGTCTCATCCCCAGTCTCTTCCCAGTCTCATCCCAGTCCTTTCCCAGTCTCTTCCAAGTCTCTTCCAAGTCTCTTCCAAGTCTCTTCCCAGTCTCATCCCAGTTTCTTCCCAGTCTTGTCCCAGTCTCGTCCCAGTCTCATCCCAGTCTCATCCCAGTTTTTTCACAGTCTCATCTCAGTCTCTTCCCAGTGTCATCCCAGGGACATCCCAGTCTCTTTCCTGTCTCATCCCAGTCTCTTTGCAGTCTCTTCCCAGACTCTTCCCAGTGTCTTCCCAGTGTCTTCCCAGTGTCTTCCCAGTGTCTTCCCAGTCTCTTCCCAGTCTCATCCCAGTCTCTTCCCAGTCTCTTCCCAGTCTCTTCCCAGTCTCTTCCCAGTCTCATCCCAGTCTCATCCCAGTCTCATCCCAGTCCTTTCCCAGTCTCGTCCCAGTTTCTTCCCAGTCTCGTCCCAGTTTCTTCCCAGTCTCATCCCAGTCTCTTCCCAGTCTCATCCCAGTCCTTTCCCAGTCTCTTCCAAGTCTCTTCCAAGTCTCTTCCCAGTCTCTTTCCAGTCTCTTTTCAGTCTCATCCCAGTCCTTTCCCAGTCTCATCCCAGTTTCTTCCCAGTCTCTGTCCATTGCCTGCAGCGTTCCATCCTCTCCTCTCCACATCCCTCTCTCCCGCACCAGACCAGACCTTATTCCGGGGCTTTTTGTTGTCACAGACGTGGGGTAATTGGCTTCACCGCCGGCTTCTGTCACCATCGCGCCGCCGGGGCTCGTGGGTAAATAAATGTCAATGTCCGGCGCTGGATACGAACAACCTCATCCCCTGTCGAGGTGCGGCCTGTCGGAACTCATCTGTCCCGGGCTTAATCCACGGAGCTCGGGCGGAGACGGGAGCGTGGGGGGCGGGGGCGAGGGGGAAATGAACAGAATTTGCATCTAAATGGGAAGTTTTTCTTGCTGTCGCCCCGTCCTCTCTATTTGTGGGTAATGGTTTGGTTATGTGCGGACGTGGACATGAGGATACACTCCACCTGCAGCTGGAGTCTCCTGTCTGTGTCCTGTTCCTTTTGTTCTGAAGAGAAAAATCATTGTGTGATCCATAGATTTGATATGAGTTGTTCTCTAGACGGAATAGGCCTAGTTACCTTAAAAAACATTCCCCAATAAAAACTCTAAATCAAACTCAAATCAGAACACTTTATAAAATGGCCGATCCTGGATTTTAAAGGGCTCATATTACACTATTCTGTGTGTTTTAATGTCGTTTCTCCGTCACACACAGACCTGGAGTTGTGTTTTGTTTCATTCACACATGTTTAACACACAAACCCTGCAGATTTAGGCTGGAAAACACTCCGTTCCACCTTATGATGTCATCAAGTGGTGATACAGGAAGTGGTCCACTGTGTTTTTAAACTCCACACACCTTCATTTCTAGAATCATTTGGATCATTTCAGCTCTAGAATTGAAGGTAAAACGCCGCTGTTAACGTGAAAACTACCACTTCATGACATCACAAGGTGGAATAGAGCGTTTTGAGCTTCAGACTAATAATAAAGTGTTACTCAAACATGTGAGAATGAAACAAAACACAGCTCCAGGTCAGTTTTGACTCTGACTTTTTCCTCTGTTTCATTTGTGTATTTTATTTTTTTTATGCTGAAGATGAGCTGAATGACCTTTGGAGGGTTCGCCACCTGCTCGTTTCCATGGAGATGAAAATGCTTCACTGTACGCCATTAAACCTGTGTATCTCTGGGGAGACAGGTTACAGGTCAGATCTGTGGAGAGGTGACACAGCTCCAAACATAAACAATCTGAAAACTCGTATTCTTAAATGTATTTTTCATTTCTCACATCACTTCAGGAGCGTTTTTGAGTGACAGATCCCACAGTGAGGCACAGTCACGTTACTGTTTCCAGATTAACTCCACACTTCTGTAGGCCTCTGTTCTTCTTCCAGTCCATTAATCTCACTGTTTCCACGACTCCACGTTGCCTCATCAAGTGTCACCTCACACACTTCACGTCTGAACCCCGCCTCGTTCCTGTTTTCTGTCTGTCGTTTGAATAATCACTCTCTTTTGACCCTTGTTTATTTATTGATGCCCAGACTCTCTCCATTGTCGAGTTTTTGGTTGAGGTCCCAGTGGACTCCGCCTCTGCCGCCCGTGACCTCCCCCCGAGCCCCTCAGACCAGGTCCTGGCTCCCATTAGCGACGAGACCCACGCTCAATTATTCACCAGAGTCTGAATAATTCAAGGTAAATAGCTCATTGACTCGGGGAGAAAACGTAGCGACGTGCCTCCCCCTCACAGAGCGTCTGGGAGCCTCACGACGTCGACAAACTGCAGACGTGAGGTTCATTTTGTCTCATTTTTATTTTAATACAACAAAGATGTGTAATAATGCTGCTTATCAAACATGAACTTTATCCATGAGTGTTCGTTCATTTGTAAATGTAAAAGTGTTGGAGTCTCTGCCTGGAATTGTCCACACGAGAGCTTATTTGCTTTGCCTGGAATGTTCCACACCATAGCTTTAAACTTTTGTCTTCACGGAGACAAGCAGGTGATGCCACTAGATCAAGACTCAAGGAGATTTACAGGCATTTTTTTACCCTGGAAAGTTAATAAAAACCTTTGAAATCTACAAAACCACAACTGTGTAAAGCAGTGACAGATATGTTCTCCCACATTCAGCTCCAGGACAGTGGAACATTTCAGGTAAAGCTATAGCATCTCCATGGAGACAAACAGGCAGAGGATACTACACTGGAAAAGTTACATAGTGCACCTTTGAAACGCTGTCATACACCTTTGCTAACGCTACCACAGAAGGACCTGATGTGTATGTTGATTTACAGACACAGACGTGAAATAAAAACCCCAGGATCATGTAGAGGGTTAATACGAACATTTAAGACCAAAATGAGTCTGAAGCAGCAGAGACAGAGAGAGACACACAGATTTTACACAGAAAGTGAATTGGAGCCAGAGTCGATGGAACAGGAAGTGCGACATGATCACTTCCTGTTTGGAACCTGGCGGCGGCTAGCAGGTTAGCTACGTCCATTTATATAAACAGTCTATGGTTAATTCTGCATAACGCACAAGTAGTTCCGGCAACAGTTAAATCACATTCTGTATCACTGCTCTGACATCACCATAGCAACAGGTAAACACACGCTCAGCTGCAGGGACTAGCTTCTCTTAAAACACTGAAATAACTAAATATTTGAGACATTTACACACAGTGAACAGACCTTTCACATTCACAGGGGACACGTTTCAGTTTGTAGCTGTGGTAAGAGCAACAAACAACGAGGAGCTGTGCATTATCCAGTTTGAATGCCCAACACAGAGGAACTTATAGCTTGATTTCAACATGACTGGTCCATAAACACTCCAAAAACCAAAGCTCAGAACACTCTTTTCCACCTTGTGATGTCATGAAGTGGTAGTTTTTACAGCTCCTTTTACCTTTAGTTCAGTCGAGGTAAGTGGCTTTTCCAGGACTGAAATTAGATGATTCAGATGATTCTAGTGAAGGTGTGTGGAGTTTAAAAACACAGTGGAGCACTTCCTGTATTACCACATGATGACATCACAAGGTGGAACAGAGTGTTTTCAGGTTGAGAGAAGAACTAGCCTAAATCTGCAGGGTTTGTGTGTTAAACATGTGTGAATGAAACAAAACACAGCTCCAGGTCTGTGACGAGGAAACATTAGAACAGAACAGAGAACAGTGCATTATGGGCCCTTTAAAGTCACATGCTTCTATCTCTGTTAATCTTCATCATCGTACTGATCCCGCCTCTCCTCACTGTCTTCCTCTCTGTCGTAGCCCTGATGCTCCTCCTCCTCTTCATCATCATCATCTCCAAACCCACCGTCATCATCCTCAGTGTTCACTCTCCCGCTCAGGACGTCCTCGATCCAGTCCTCCAGCTCCTCTGCCGTGGGGAGGTCTTCATCGTTGGACATGTCCAGCCACACACTGTCGGCCTGGAGGAAGAGGTTTGGGTTTCAGTCGGAACATTTAGAATATTCTATAAACTGTTGTGTTCAGATGTTTCTCCATGTTTGAGTCGTTTCTTCTCATTGAGGCTCTGAAGTTGTATTTGGAGTGATTCATGTTTGAGTTAAATCTTTAATCCACTATTTTCAAGACGCCATTTTGTCGACACGCCCACTGTGACACGCCCCCTTTGACACGCCCACTGTGACACGCCCACTGTGACACGCCCACTGTGACACGCCCACTGTGACACGCCCACTGTGACACGCCACTGTGACACGCCCCCTGTGACGTCCGCACTTCCTTCTCCAGTTTTATTTTCTTAATCGTTGATACTCGTAGGATTCAGCAGCGTCACGTCGTCATTTTGGTCCAAATGTTAAAAAAATGTGCTGCTGTAGAGTGACGTGCTCTGTCCATAGGGGGCGCTACAGCTACACGACTCTTTATTGTCATGACGTTTACAGCTCCCATTGGACACTGCAGTTTTCTAACTTGAACTCTGCTTGAAATGTTTCTTTCCTGAAGTGGTTTTAGATGAATATTGTGATTTAAAATGTGTAAATTATAACAGAATGATCCACACGGATGAGAACTATAGAGACACAAGCTCAATCGCGCTGATTTAATAACATTTTGCTTGTATTTTGATCCTGTTTCAGCTGTTTTTGATTTTTATTTACATCAAAACTAATGAAATTTCCTCAACATATTAAACTTACTCATTTTGATTAAATATATTAAGAATCTTACGAACATCTGTGACGTTGACGACTCCGATCTGGGGTCTGAAAAGGTCCAGGTTGAAGGTTTTCTCCCAGTACGTCGTCAGCTGGAAACAGAACAGACACTATCGTAAACACAGGTTTACTTCATAAAGATCTGATTCTTTTTAAAAAACTAAAGTAATAAACTCTGACCAGTGGGAAGTCGTCTGGGTCGATCCAGACGATGCTCAGCTCGGGGTTGTTTGTGTTGTCTCTGGCCACGTCCTTCAAAATCTCCAAAAACTCATAACCGTCTACAGCATTAGAACAAATACTGTTTAAAACTGGAAAATATACGATTTTACTATAGACAAAATCAGCCAAAACATTATAACCACCCGTCCACAGGTTAAACACGTCACGTTTTAAATAATAAGTTAGATTCACTCATTTAAAACACATGAACTGGTCTTGCAGCCAAAAATGTCATTTGTTGGTTCCATTTTGAAGTCAGTGGTTATAATGTTTTGATTGTTGTAATTAAAAGAGGCTCCGTGCACAACAGCGCCCCCAACCTCACTGTTAGCGTCACTACTTCCCTACCGTCCAGTTTTATTTCTATGAGGTTTTTGCAGAGTCACGTTAAGTAACTCGGCAAAAGTAAATATTTAAAGATGAGGCAGTGGACAGAAAGCTGCGGGTGGGTCAGGGGTCAGAGGTCAGAGGTCAGGGGGTTAGGGTCAGACAGGGAGCTGCAGGTGGACATCACTGACAACATGTTAAACATGACACAAATAAAATAAATACTTCACCAGAGACACCAGAGGCATGTTTGTGTCTCAGTGCTAATTTTGAGGCATGATACATATTGAAACATCACCACAAACTGAAGTATTCTACATATAAAAAAAAATAATAAGATAGTCTTTATTTTAATGAATTTGAATGTTAATAGATTGTTTTATATTTTCTGATTTTAATAAAAGTGTCTGTTAGCTTTGAGGACACAGTGAGCGAGCGTGCTGCTGTGCACAGAGCCTATTTAAAAATCTAACCTGGATCTTCTTCCTCTGCAAAGGCAACGATGTGAATCCCGTCCATGTCGTCCTCCTGGTCGTACAAATAACTTAACATATCTGTGTAATAATACTGTAGTACACACAGCGGTGATGAAAGTACAAACCCAAGTCTCAAACATGTTCTCAGCCCGAAGTTTCCTTAAGGTGGCCCTAAAAACACAAAGATTTAGTTTATTTTTAATATGATACAGGGTTTTCTGATGTGACGACATATTCATGGACGCCATTTTGAGGACTTTTGACCATTCTGAAGATGTGTGTCTGATTATTTCTGTTAAGAATTGGGTTGACAGTTTGTAGATTATTTGTTTTGGGGAATTCTTCCATTCCTGCACCTGACCTCCTGACCTCCCTGACCCCCCCGGGGACCCACTGACCTCCTGACCCCCCCTGACCCCCCGCTGACCTCCTGACCCCCCGCTGACCTCCTGACCCCCTGCTGACCTCCTGTGTTGCGTGACAAAGTCCACGATGTCCAGTTCGGTGAGCGGGCGTCCGGGCAGAACCGCCGGCTCCTCCATGAACGGCTCGTAGAAGTTCACCTGGTTCATTTTGAGGGAGAGATGTTTGGCCACCTACAGGACAGAGCACGTCATTACATAAGCAGACCGGACGCTTTAACGAGCTCCAGGTGATTAACGACACGACGGGACTCACAGATTTGTCAAACGTCGCAAAGAACTTGATGTAGGGCTGGAAATGCTCCGAGGCTTCTCTGAAGGCCTTAAAATCTGGACAAATACACAGTTAAAAAGTGTTTCCAGTTTGATCAGGGGGGGGGCAACTGGTCCTGGGCCCCCTCTTAGGGGCTATGGACCCTCTTTACATTTAGAGGGGGCCCATGTGAGGTTTCTTTTGCCCCGGGCCCCCAGATTTCTGTGGACGGCCCTGTGGGTTTGTAATAATCAGAATCAGTTACATCAATATCTTTTTTTTTTTTTTTGATCTGACAATAATATTTAAAGGTTTACTGTGTAACTTTTCTGTTAAGGGGCTTATGTCAAATGAGATGTTAATAACTTCTCCAGGAATGTTCCAGTGTACGGCTTTAAACCTCGTCTTTCATTGATTCATTTAAAGGTGTTTCCAGTGTGATTTTTACTCTCCTCCATTCACTCTCTCTTCCTCTTTCATCTCCTCTCTCTCCCCTCTCTCCTCCCTCTCTCTTTCTTTCTCCTCTCCTTTCTCAACACTTCCCTTCCCTCAGCTCTCTCTCCTCTCCTTCTCTCTCTCTCCTCCTTCTCTCTTTTCCCTCTCTCTCTCTTCCTCCTTTCTTTCTCTCTTCCCCTCTCTCTCCTCCTCTCTCTCTTTTCTCCCTCTATCTTCCTTTCTCTCTCTCTCTCTCTCTCTCCCTTCCTCTCTCTCTCTCTCTCTCCTTCTCTTCCTTCTCTTTCGCTTCCTCCTCTCTCTTCCTTCTCTCTCTCTTTCCTTCTCTCTCTCTCTCTTTCCTCCTCTCTCTCTCTCTCTCTCCTCTCTCTCTCTTCTCTTTCTCCCTCTCTCTCTCTTTCCTTCTCTCTCTCCCCTTCTCGCTCTTCCTCCCTCTCTCTCCTTCCCTCTCCTCTTTCTCTACACCCTCCTCCTCTTCCCTCCTTCTTCATCTCCTCACTCATAAAAAAAACACTTGAACTCCGAACATTCATAGTGTGAGCAGACTTGCCTCTCCACAGATCTGGCCTGTAACTTCACCTACGTTCTCTGGGAACGTTGTGTGTAAAGATCATTTATCACACAAAAACTGACTCTTTGAGGTTTAACATCCATGTTTAACGCTGTTTCCTCCTCAAAAGCAGACCTGGAAACAGACCATCTCCAAAGCTCAAAACGCTCTGTTCCACCTTGTGATGTCATCAAGTGGTAGTTTTAACAGCTCCTTTGACCTTTAGTTCAGTCGGGAAAAGTGGCAAATCCAGGGCTGAAATGATCCAAATGATTCTAGAAATGAAGGTGTAAGGAGTTTAAAAACACAGTGGAGCACTTCCTGTATTACCACACGATGACATCACAAGGTGGAACAGAGCATTTTCAGTTTGAGAGAAAAACTCAGCCTAAATCTGCAGGGTTTGTGTGTTAAACATGTGTGAATGCTTCAGCTGTTGCGAGGATCAAACCAGAAACCTTCTTGCTCACGGGCGACTGTCAGATTCTTATTTCTCTCATCTTGTTTTATTAAATTTCCGGCCTCACCCGCGTAACCGAGTCCCTCGTAAAACCATTTTACACGGCGGTTCTCATCTGTCCAGGGTCAGGGCCAAGGACCAGCCTGAGACGAGCTTCATAATGAAACTTTCCCATCATGCCCCTCATCCCTCGCTCCCGTCTCGCGTCTCTCGTCCTTTTTGTGTGAAGTGGAGCCATAATTGCAGTTTGACCTATTCCAAAAGTAGGAGCTATTTGAAGGCTCTCCGGAGACGCACCGAGACGGCCATTTTGGGGACTCGGGTTTCCTTGAGCAGACTGTGATGTGGGACCATTAGCCACCAGATCCCATTAGCGTAGCGGGACGAGCAAAGGCGATAAGAGCCGGAGAGGGGCTGGACGGGGCTTTTAAACTGCATTAGACAGTGGCCCCCAAACACTTCTGTGCCATATGGATAAAGCCGCTGTAATCCTGCTCCGCACAGACACGGAGCATCATCGTTTTAAAACACGTGTATAAAACTCAAATTATTACGATTATTAATATTATTTACGATATTTCCTCGTCACAAACAGACCTGGAAGTGTGTTTTTATGTTTCATTCACACACGTTTAACACACAAGCCCTGCAGATTTACACTGAGTTCTTCTCTCAAACTGAAAACACTCTGTTCCACCTTGTGATGTCATCGTGTGGTAATACAGGAAGTGCTCCGCTGTGTTTTTAAACTCCACACACCTTCATCCTTCACTTCTAGAATCATTTGGATCATTTCAGCTCCTGGAATTGCCACTTTTCTCGACTGGACTAAAGGTAAAATGAGCTGTTAAAACTGTTGAAAACTACCACTTGATGACATCACAAGGTGGAACAGAGCGTTTTGAGCTTTGGAGATGTTACAGACTAATAATAAAGTGCTACAAGAGTCAGTTTTGTGTAATCGGAGCTGTGCGTTGTTAAAGGTTAACTTATGTGAAGGAAGAACAGATTTTTTAGTGACTTTGCTGCAGTTTGTCTGAGCGATAAAACTGAATCGTGTAATTAACTGGAGCCATGTTTGAATCAGGATTAAACTGTAACAGGCCAAAGTCCAAAACTAAAATCTTGTGTGAATCTACATGAGTCTTCCCCCTTGAAATATCCGATCAGACGAATATCTTCCTCCATTCTCTCAAACGCTCTGATCTCCATGGCGTTTTTGATCATTTCTACAGGATCCTCCAGCACCTAAAGGACAAAACCACAGCGTTAAACCTGAACTTTTAATAAGGATAATAATACACAACACACATGTACACCGCAGACTTTTTGTAAATGGACGTAATCGACTCTGGCTCCAGTTCACTTTCTATTGAAAAACTGTGTCTCTCTCTGTAACTGCTGCTGTCAGACTTGAGCTTCATCTGGAGTTAAATGCTGTGGGTGACGTCACACTCAGTCACTTCTTTAGTCTGTGGTATAAACGCTTAATAAACAGAGTAATATCATGTTTTATCTCATTTAGTTTCACACAGTGAGACTCACATCCAACAGAAACTCCACGAGCGTGTCCGCGGAGAGCTCGCCATCAAACTCGATGATTCGATCGTCTTTGAAAACGTACAGACTGCCCACTTCTACCAGCCCTGTCCCAGAAAAACACACAAATGTATGAGCTTCATAATGTTTGTCTTCTGTTTGAATTTGCAAAAAAATTCTCTGTGTTTTACAGTTAAATGCAGTGTTTTGTATCTAAATGGTAAACTGTCATTTTTTACTGCACTTCCAGCTCCATCGACTCTGGCTCCAGTTCACTTTCTACTGAAGAACTCTCACCCCTCTCTCTGTATCTGCTGCTGTCAGACTTTGGTCTTAAATGTTTGTATTAACCCTCTACATCAGGGGTGTCCAAACTATGGCCCGGGGGCTAAATGCGGCCCTCAGACCAACTTTTATTGTCCCTCAGACCTTCAGGTGAACTGGGCCAATTGATCATAATCAGTATCATAATTTTTTTTTTTTACAATTAATTTGAGTAAATCTACCAATAAAACCTAAATAACATCACATTTCGTTGTCAAACAGACCTAATAATAATAATATTTCAAGCCTTATTTAAACTGTTAAATGCACCGTCTGAATTATAAACTGTCGGACACTGGTCTGTGGCCCCCTGTGTCGAATATTTTTCAAGATAAGGCCCTCGGTGAAAAGAGTTTGGGCACCTCCGCTCTACATGAGCCTGGATTCATTTTTTTTTCCTGTTATTTTGAGGTTTTTTTTGTTTGTTTTTGTTTTAAATTATTTTGAGTTTATTTATATATATTTTTTGGTTTATTTTCTTCATTTTTTGAGTTTTTTTTTTTTTAGAGTTTTTTCAGTTATTTTTAGTTTTGGTTGTTTTTTTGTTTGTTTTTTTATATTGATTTTTTTTTAGTTATTCTTTTTTTTTTTTTTTGTCTGAATTTTTTTGTTTTTTGTAAAACTGTGTCTCTCTTATTTTGGTCTTAAATGTTCGTATTAACCCTCTACATGATCCTGGGGTTTTTATTTCACGTCTGTGTCTGTAAATCAACATATGAACATTAATAACAGACACATCAGGTCCTTCTGTCCCCGACGTCGCTCCTGTTAGCCTTAGCCACAGGTTTGATTGACAGCATTGCTAAGCGCCCGCTCCCTGTTAAACCTGCAGTATGAGAATTACCTTCAACAGCCTCGCTCCTGATTGGCTTTTTGGTTGCTATGATACTCATTTGTCTGTGATGTGGTACCTAGTTTTTGGGCCACTTTGAAATCCCTCTGCGCGTCCACCATCCCGAAGCCGATGTCCTTGTTCTCCAGGACCTGAGCTGTGAGCTGCAGACACAGTTTACAGTCACGTCACACACACACATCGTCGTCTTTATCTCTGCTTTTTCAAATGTTTTCACCTGAAGAACACCTGACTCCGTTCACTGTGACGTGTTCAGAGTGTGTCACAGTGGAATATACAGAGGAACATATGGGCCATGCGTGGAGTTATTCTAGTTTTTCCAAAGCGCTTCTACAAAAACACACAAGGCTCTTTCCATTTTATTGCGAAGAGTTTTCATGGTAAAGCTCGTTCCAATCCTGGCACACTTTTTTGGATCAACTAATTAACAGAACGACCTAGAAACAATCCCAGGACACTTGAAGCACAAAGGAGCAGACGTGACCCTGTGCTGCACGATACAAACACAGGCTCTTTACTTTAAGTTTAAATCAAATATGTTCAGGAGGAGAAGTGTTTTCAGACTGGGCTCTGGTTCTGAGAGGCTGCGGTTCATTCAAAAGGAGCCAAACCTTATGTATATTCTTAGATTTGTTTCTTATTTTTACAGTGGTGGAACATAATGAAGTAAAAGTAGTCAAGTACAACAACAAGTTTTACCCATCTGTACTTTACTTAAGTGCATTTTACTGCATTTTTGAACAGGAATAAAAAGGAAAAGTGTAGTTTTTATTATAGTTTGAGACCTGCTGAAAAGGCTGAGGGTTTATTTTAACACAAAATATACAAATAAAAACACAAATTTGTATCAAAATCACCACATTTGAAGTTTTATAAGACCTCGAATACTTTTACTTTTTACTCTTTAAGCACATTTTCAAACAGGAACAAGTAGTTTTTTCATGTGATCATTTTACTTTTACTAGTATTTTTTTAAGTTCATTCCATAACTTTACGCCTTAAATTATACTGAGTTTAAAGAAATCCTGTTTGCTTTTTGGAATGATCTTATTTTTAACTGTATAAAGAGTCCTTCATGTTTTAATATGTCGGCTCATGATACTGTATTTTATGAACAGTGATCTACAGTATTACCTTGATTCTGAAGCCCTCTCTGCCCCATGCACCTCACTGACCCTTACCTCCAGCACCAGCTCCGTCATCTGGAGCCTCTTCTGCAGGCCCTTGTGGCTGGGGACGGGCTCGTGGTAGAAGAGACACAGCAGATCGAACCTCCTCACCGCTTTCTTGTAGTTGCGTTCATTGATGTCCAGGACTCTGTCTTTACCATCAAAGTTTGGGAACTCCAGACCCTCTTCTGCGCTGCCAAAGAAGACCTCAGCCATCAAGAGCCCGGAGAGGATGGAAAACCACCACTGGAGCATGGTTCCTTAATTGGACTGAGAAGGAAAAATCAAACAAGCTATTCAGGTATGAGAGATCAAACAGAATGCATCCACTTTAGAAGTCCAGATATTACAAAACCAATATCTTTCTTTCCTTGTACCCTTCACAGCTCCAGTCTCGCTCCCCTGCTGTGCCGCCCCTTCCATCTCTGCTTCTATCTGTCTCTCTCCCAGGCAGCGTGTCTCTAGGGGTCCACTTTGCTCCTCCATTTCACTTCCTCGTTGTGACAAGGTCTTTAATAGAATAATATAGGACACACGTTCACGGGGTCATTCAAGCTTGAAATGCATTCTGGAATAAATGTAAAAACCTTCAGGGATTTCATCACGCATCTAATCAGGAGTGACATTAGCTGGATTAACATATCTTTATAGGACACGTTATTAAAATGCATAGAAATTCAACAAATACCAGAAACTCCTAATAGAGCAATCTGGTTTGTTTAATTGGATTTTGTCGTTTATAATGATATTTACGGTAAGCGAATTCATAGTGCTCATGTGCATTTTAAGGGTTATTACGGTAAAGTGTTCAGGCGGAAGCGGCGGATCACAGAGCGCGGCTTTGTTTCAGCTTTTTCAGACCAAACTAGCAGATTTAGAGAAAAAACATGGAGCTGCTTTGGCTGTTTGGTGCTTTATTACAGCTACATGTTGCTTGTTTTGGATTTGTTCGCGCATCAGGTAAACGGCACGCCTCATAAATCCAACTTTTCCAACGCTGTGATGCTAAAATAACCTTAGCATGGCGCTGCAGCTGAGTGTCAACTTTAGTTTGGAGCTTTCATTCATCACTTCACGTGTTAGCTAACGTGTTTACAGGCTAACTTTACAACAATAACACTTGCAAGGTGCTTTTTGAGGTGTTTATATCTTGATTCGCAGTGTGTATTTTTGTTTTAGACTGTTTCAAAGTTGAGAAACAGTTGTAGGAGTGTGTGAGGTGTCAGACCGGTCTGATCAGTGTTTTTTGTTGCAGCATGTTGAGAGGTTGTTTCTATCTGTGCTATAAAGACATGACTCGTGCAAATGAATCTGTCAAACGTATTGCACCTTTTATTTCAGACAAAAACTGGAAGATTTTTAGGGATAACATCGCCCAGGCCATGAAATCCTACACACCCTGCAACCCTGACAACTGTGGCTGCCATTTAAAGTGATAAGAATCTCTAAATATTACTACTATTGCACTCTTTTTGGGTGATATTGTGATGTTTATTAACTGTGTGAACTTGCAGAGTTCTCCAGGATGACTTGCGGCCGTTTGAAGCCGGTATTTCTGAAGATTTCATGGCTGCTACAGTGAAAAGAGGAGTGGGGACACATTACCAGATTATTGATCATAAGTTGTACAGAGAACACAACTGTATGTTTCCAGCTCGGTAAGCTAAACTACTACTGTAATAGTCTTGAATAGTGCATTGGATTTGTCTTAGGTGTGGAAATGGGCTTGTGTTTGCAGATGCAGTGGGGTGGAGCATTTTATCTTGGAGCTGATTGACCGGTTGCCAGATTTAGAGATGGTTGTGAACGTGCGGGACTATCCTCAGGTGCCAGACTGGGTCCAGACGATCGTGCCCGTCTTCTCTTTCAGTAAGGTTAGGTTTTTACCAACAGGAGCAGATCTGAAATAAATAACTGTCATGAAGGAGTACTGCTTTATGTGTAGACGAGTGACTACCACGACATCATGTATCCCGCGTGGACGTTTTGGGAAGGTGGACCGGCGGTGTGGCCTATATACCCCACTGGACTGGGACGATGGGACCTGATGAGAGATGACCTCAAAAAGTAAAGCTAAAGGGCTCATGTTACGCTATGTTCTGATCTGTGTTCTAATGTTTCCTCATCACAAACAGAACCGGAGTTGTGTTTTGTCATGTGGTAATATACAGGAAGTGCTCCACAATGTTTTTAATCCCACACACCTTCATTTCTCAAATCATTTGGATCATTTCAGTCCTGGAATAGCCACTTAACTCGACTGAACCAAAGGTAAAAGGAGCTGTTTCTCTGTTCCACCTTGTGCTGACATCACAAGGTGGAACAGAGCATTTTGAGCTTCTGAGATGTTACAGACTAATAACACTGGGCAACACCAAATTTATTGTTTAGCAGATTTAGGATCATTTTGATGCTGAATCCAAAAATCACATTGGTTTTGCTCAATCAGGTCAATTTTTTGAACTGAGCTACACATTTGTTTTTTGATGTTTTTCTTTACATACACGGGTGTTTTCACGTCACATGATGCAAATTTCTTTTATATTTCTGTCACTAAACAAATTCAGAAAATGTTGTATGTGCCAACTTATGACTAATTGTTTTTTGTTTTTTTAATATTTTAAGTGAATGAAATGGCTTCGACTAGATGATCTCACAAAAACTATGCCTAATGTATTCTGCTACATCTGCGGTGAATACACCACTGTCCTAACGGGAATCTAGTCAAAAGTTTCATAAAGCGTGTTTACTTAGCTTATTTTGGTATTAAACTCGGTGACCAGGATAAAGCTTGGGCGCCACACACAGTATGTAATTCATTTACCGAGTATTTGTACAATAATGATGCAATGTTCAATACTACTTAGTACTTAGCTTTATCAATGTCTATTATTCAATTTACAAACTGAATTGAAATTGAAGTTTATAACATTTAATTTATACTTTCTGTTAGATTTTTTTCTCGTAAAACCCTTTTTGGCTGAGAAATATTAACAAAAATCAACTGGTAATGCCACAAAAATGTAATCAATTTAGTCAGAAGAGCGGATTTTTAAAAATCTAATTAGTATAAAAACCTGACCTAATTGAGAAAAATTGATGTCATTTTTGGATTCAGTGGTGTAAAATGGTTCTAATTCAGCTGAAAAAACAAAGACAACTTTCAAAAAAAAAATTTTGTAACCCAATATAATCAAGTGTTACTCAAACGTGTGAATGAAACAAAACACAACTCCTTTTTGGGGAGGGAACAGCGTTAGAACATGGATTAAAGCTACAAGAGTCAGTTTTGTGTGATATAAGACCTTTTAAAAATAATTTTGCGTTTATTACACTGATGATATGCTGACTTTGATTAATCTTTCAGGTCGGCAGTGCAGTGGCCGTGGGAGAAGAAGGAGTCTAAAGGTTTTTTTAGAGGCTCTAGGTCAGTATTTAAACTCATTTTAATTCCATTTTATTAAAAGCATCTCAAATGTACTTATAATGATGTATTATCTCCATTTTCTCAGAACCAGCCCTGAGCGTGACCCTCTTATCCTGCTGTCGAGGGAATCCCCAGAGCTGGTGAACGCAGAGTACACCAAAAACCAGGCCTGGAAGTCAGAAAAGGTCAAACTTTACACAAACACTCCTCCATACTTTATCGTTATTACTACTGTGCATTTTTCACATTCTTATTTTATTTTAGGACACACTGGGTAAACCTCCCGCCAAAGAAATCCCGCTCGTCGATCACTGCAAATACAAGTAAGACTCACCAGCGTCACCCAGAACTCTGTATTTCACTTTTATATTGTCTTATCGTGTGTGTTTCAGGTATTTGTTTAACTTCAGGGGAGTAGCGGCCAGTTTTCGGTTCAAACACCTGTTTCTCTGCGGCTCCCTCGTTTTCCACGTCGGTGATGAATGGCAAGAGTTTTTCTATCCGCAGCTGAAGCCGTGGGTCCACTACATCCCAGTGAAACAAGATCTGTCAGACGTCAAGTAATAATCTACATCGTTTAACTGTTAAGTAATGAGTGGATTTGAGCTTTGTGGGTAACTTCATTCTGTTTCCAGGGACCTTCTTCAGTTTGCCAAAGAGAACGATGCCATAGCCCAAGACATCGCTTCAAGGTAAGAATCATTTCTACGAAGTTATAGTTTGGATTCTTGATGTTTTTGTTGAGACTGTGGTTGTGTTTTGTTCGTTCAGAGGGAGGCAGTTCATCCTCGACCACCTAAAAATGGAGGATATTTCGTGCTACTGGGAAAAACTTCTCACCGAGTACGGCAAACTTCTGACATACAAGCCAAAGCGAAGACACGGCTACAATCAGGTTATGAACAAATTGAGAAAGACGGAGCTGTGAGGACGGGACAACAGGGGGCAGTAGTGAGATGATGACGGCAGTGTTGAAAGGGAACAACCTCAAACAAACGTGCTCAGTGTCAAATATGAGGCGCATTTGTTCTGTTTTGTGCCACTAAATAAAAAGCTTCCTGCAGTAGTTTTAGTGCCTTTACAATGACGATTAATTGGAGTCAGACGAGATCCAATTTCCACAAGACGAGATTTTGTCCACGAGAACGAGACAAGATGAGATTTTAACATAATTCATAATAAGAAATTACAGGTTTCAGCTCAAGATTTTGGCCTAACCAATTATGATTTATGTATTTTTGCTCTATTTGTAGCACTGTTTTTTAGTTTTTTCTAGAACTACGACTTGTAACCTGCAGCATTTCACCATTTTTGTCCAATCCAAATGTAAAAACATGGGGGAAAAAAATCTCACAAGATAATTTTTTTAATCTTGTCTCACGAGATCTTGTGTCACGAGATGATTAGACCTTCATTTTTTTGCTTTTTTGTGCATCTCTTGTTACTTTAACAGACCCATGCCTTTGCTGTGTCTGAAATCTCAGTGACATCTTTAGAGCTACAGTGTCCTCTACTGACCACAGTGGCAATAGTTTAGTTTTATTCTGTTTTATGTTGAATTTGTGGTAATTTACAATGCAAACAAAATGTCACAATGATGCCAACTGTTGCACAATTTCTTCTTATCGTGTTTATAAATGTAGTTGTCTCAGAATAATGACACACTGAAAGCGTTGGCAGTGAATATGTTGTAATATTCACATTATTTCTCACGTCATGTTTCTGTTCATGATTTAATAATGATAAACCGAGCTCTGATACAACGAACGTGACCAAAATGCTGTGATTTTTATATGACATGTACAAAGACAATATGAAGTTTGTGTTTTAAATGAATAAAATCATTCAAAAATATTCAGTGTAATATTTTATACTGAGTGTTTCTAAGAATTAGTGTTTTTCCTGTTTAATTATTTATTTAATTAGGCCTAAAGTCAGTGTATTAGTGTCCTTGCTGCTGTGGTCCTCCGGCCGCAGGGGGCGCTGTTCCTCTGCTCGCTGCAGTACTCGTCTGGCCGCTGTGGTCCTCCGGCCGCAGGGGGCGCTGTTCCGCTGTGCTCATGCGGCGGGGTCAGAGGTCGAGAGACGCCGGTTTGTCAGTGGAGAGGACACTAGTGGAAAAATTAAACTTATTCTTTAATTTCGTGTTACATTAATCAAACTGCTCCAGTCTGCGCACGCGGGTTAGGACATTTATCACGGTGAGCTTTGAATAAATCTGTGTTTTATGACATTAGTTCAAATCCAGTGATAAATCCTCATGTTTTTAATGTTGTGTTATTCTTCTTACATGTTTTAAAACGACAGGCGCTGTGTCCATCACGTTTGTGGTTTAAGCTGTGGTTTATAATGAAAAATTGTGTGTTTTTCATTGTGTATTTCCTACATTATGTGAAGCAGGTGAACAGGTGACAACAATCAACAGTCACGTGGGTCTTTGTGGGTCACGTGTCCCCCTGTGTCCCCCCTGTGTGAGACACTGGGACAGCTCCAGAATATTTACACTTGTACTTTTTTGCACAATAACATATTTTGAGTGTTGTAATTTTTTCTTATAAAATTATTTTAAATCTTTTTTTTCCTTCAGCTCACAGCATTACCTTTAGTTTAGTACAAATCTGAAATCTGTGTGTTGTGTGTGATTAGGCTTAGTTTAACAGTTTTTTACCTGAGAAAACTTCTGTAGAGTCAGACTTGATTTAAAGGGGCCACGTGACACTATTTTCTGATCTGTTCTCATGTTTCCTCGTCACAAACAGACCTGGAGAGCTGTGTTTTGTTTCATTTTCACATGTTTAACACACAAACAAACCTGCAGATTTAGGTTGATTTCTTCTCTCAAACTGAAAACACTCTGTTCCACATTGTGATGTCATCAAGTGGAAACACAGGAAGTACTTCACTGTGTTATTAAACTCCATACGCTAGAATCACTTGACTCATTTCAGCCCTGGAGTTTCCAATCTCTACTGAACTAAAAGTAGAAGGAGCTGTTCACTGGAAAACTACCACTTCATGACATCACAAGGTAGAACGGAGCATTTTGAGCTTTGGAGATGTACAGACTAATGATAAAGTGTTACTCAAACATGTGAATGAAACAAAACACAACTCCAGGTCTGTTTTTGAGGAGTTAACAGCGTTACAACATGTTTTAAAGCTCACAGAGTCAGTTTTGGTAAATATAGGACCTTTTAAACTTGTAAGTTCCGTATGTCGTGCCCAGTTTAACATCTGCTGTTTAGGAGGAGCACCACATTTTTCTTCATCTTCTGGCGATCTGTTTTAGGAGTAGAGTTTGTGCCAACCCACAGCCATGTGTTCTGCCTCTGTACCACAGGCTGACGCCAGCTGAAGCGTGATGCGCCCAGAACGGCCCCTGACGTGCTGCGCCCCCTGGAGACAGCGGCCAGACTCGCGTCCCGGGGATACAGCGCACACCTGTGGGCAGTGGGCAGACTCGCGCCTCCAGGGTCCGCCGCACACCGGTTTAATACAGAACTTTATGAGGGGACTCTTCCACAGCGACAGGCCGGTTCCCTTCTGCCTCCCCCTCCCCAGGGTCCATGCAGCTGATGGAGAGTCTGCCCAGATGCCCTCCCCTAGCTCCGCCTCTGCGCCCGGGACCCTGCCAGCTGTCATGGGGAAGCCAGAGTTCCCAGACACTGGATGGGACCGAATCAAGGACCTGTTTGAAAGACAGTCAGTGTTTAATTGTTTTTAAGAATATTATATTTAAAGGGCCGGTATCTGGCTATTTTTGATCTATGTTATAATGTTTCCTCATCACAAACATACCTGAGTTCTTCTTTCAAATAGAAAACACTCATTTGATCATTTCAGCTCTGGAATTGCCACTTATCTCGACTGAACTAAAGGCAAAAGGAGCTGTTAACTTAAACGACCACTTCATGACATCACAAGGTGGAACAGAGCATTTTGAGCTTAGGAGATGTTACAGACTAATAATAAAGTGTTACTTAAACATGTGAATGAAACAAAACACGACTCCAGGTCTGTTTTTGATGTACTAACACTATTATAACATGGACTAAAGCTACAAGAGTCAGTTTTGTGTAATATAGGACTTTTAAACTAATTTTTACCATAACTTACTTGAAAAGTTCATAAAAAATGTATCTGAATGTGCATTATTTCTGTAGTTCTGGGGTGTTTTTGTAAGAGGCTAGATGCATACGACAGTTTTTACTATTTCACAAAAACATGGCTAAGATAATTTGTTTTTCATAGTTTGACAATTTGTGTCCCAGTCCCTCTCACTGTTTAATCTTTATTCTGTTATAGTAGAAATAATAATCCCATTTTCCATGTTTCTGTTCTTCTCCACAGTCCCACACAGAAGTATCCAGAGGAGGTCACCAATGTGCTTAAGAGTGGTGCAGTTGCGGCAGTTGCTGGTCTTTTCTACGGAGGTCTCCCTGCAGCCCGAGAGGCCAGAGAGCGCTACATCCAGATGAGCCAGGCTGAGATGTACACGGGCCGAGTGGACGCTGTGGTGAGGAGCCGTCTGTAACATGATCTGTTTGTTTAGAGACAGTTTTAACTTGTTCTCTGTTCAGCGCTCGGCTCATAACGCTGCCATCCGAGGCTTTGTGAGGTACGGCTGGAGGTGGAGCTGGAGAGTCGCTGCTTTTGTGACTCTGTTCAAGTGAGTTTTTTAATGTGGTATTTTTAACTTTTATTTTTCAAATGTTGTACCAGTTCTGATTTGACATGTTTTAACACTCAGCACTGTGAGCACGGGGCTGTCTGTGTACAGAAACAAGTCCACACTCAACCACTACACAGCAGCTGGAGGTGAGTGGTGAGGAGTTTTTGACTTTATAATTGACTTGTGTAGCGCTACAGTGCCCCCTTGTGGCCCCATTAAAAGCAGAATGATTTTGTCAGTTTAAAGAATCATTATTACGACATGTTGAAGAGTTGTTCTGTCGCTCACAGCTGTGACTGGAGGCCTGTTCAGACTGAACCTGGGGCTGAGGGGGCTGGTGGCAGGATCCATCATCGGTGCTGTCCTGGGGTAAGGCTGGCCTCTTTCTCTGAAGTCACACAAAACTACAGAAAACAGTGAAACGACTGAAAGGGTTTCACTTGAGTGCATATATGTGTAACCACATAATAAATGGGACGTCCTTTTGTTTTGTTTATTTTCAGCAGTCATCGGCGTGCACAGAGATATTTGCTGCTTGTTTGCTCATGCTTGTGCGTTTTGTTTGTATGCCTCTGGTAGCCAGCTGCGGCCCTCCAGCGCCCCTCTGTGGGCCAGCTGAACCCCTCCCGCCCTCCACCTCCAGCGGAGCAGGGGGAGCCAGAGGGCTCATGTGCAGCACAGAAGGCTGCTGTGGATCTGAGGGAGAGCCAGAGCAGCAGCAGCTGTCCCCCTCTGTGGAGGGCCATGTCCACACTCGGACATACTTTAATTTTGCCCCCCCATCCCCACTCTGTCCCTCCTCACTGCCCCCCTCTGATGAGGGCCATGCCCACACTCGGACATACTTTAATTTTGTCCCCGCTCCATCTCCTCCAGCTCCTCCCCCCTCCATCTCCTCCAGCTCCTCCCCCCTCTGTCCCCATGTGCACACACGGACTTGCTCCCATAATGCATGTGGAGAGTGTAAGACACTCCAGGGCCTGGTTTGGACCTGGTGTGGGCCTAGATCTGGTTTGGACCCCGTTTAGACCTGGTTCAGGCCTGATTTAGACCTGGTCCGGGCCTGGTTTGGGCCTAGACCTGGTTTGAACCCGGTTCAGGCCTTGTTTAGACCTGGTTCGGGCCTGGTTTGGGCCTAGACTTGGTTTGAAACCAGTTCAGGCCTGGTTTGGGCCTGGACCTGGTTTGGACCTGGTTTGGACTTGGTTTGGGCCTGCTTTAGACCTGGTTTGGACCTGGTTTGGACCTGGTTTGGACCTGGTTTGGACTTAGTTCGTACTTGGTTTGGACTTGGTCTGGATCTGGTTCAGGTCTGGACCTGGTCTGGACCTGGTTCAGGTCTGGACCTGGTCTGGACCTGTTTCGGACCTAGTCTGGACCTGGTCTGGACCTGGTTCGGACCTAGTCTGGACCTGGTCTGGACCAGGTTCGGACCTGGTTCGGACCTGGTTTGGACCTGGTTCAGGTCTGGACCTGGTCTGGACCTGGTTCGGACCTGGTCTAGATCTGGTCTGGACCTGGTTCGGACCTGGACCTGGTCTGGATCTGGCCTGGACCTGGTTCGGACCTAGACCTGGTTCGGACCTGGACCTGGTTCACGTGGTTGTGTTGTTGGCTTTGCCCGAGTCCTCTCCCCGTGTTGGCCTCATTCTCATATTGGGCCCGCTCCTCTTCCTCTTCCTCTTGTCTGCCTGACTGAGCAGCCACCTGGAGCGTTTGATGTGTGCAAACTGCCCCGCTCTGCCAGGTGCAGTCAGGGGCAGAAGGGAGGAGAATCAAAGTGGGCAGTTAATCGGAAAGCACATCACGCTCCAGATCTCAGCCCAGAATCGTCCCCTGGTCTGGGCACGAGTCCCTCCTCTCAGGGCTGGGGCCGTGGAGGAGGACCGCGGGGGGTCATTTAAGCCAATAATCCAATCCAATCAACATCCACTTTTTACACAGAAAAGCCAGAGTGTTCCCAACATTCCCACATCTTCATTTTCCAACTTTAATCAGACTAAAAGTTTGCGATTGTTTTCAGGATCCCTGCTGGGTTGATGATCCTCAGTGTGGAGTCTCTGTCCGGGGAAACCGCTCGTGAACGACGACAGAGAGAACGCAGGGAGCTGTACGAGCTCAAACTAGCAGAATGGTAATGGTGGATTTTTTAAATGTTTTTGTAGATTATTCATAAATGACCCATACGGCCTGTGTGTTGTTAGGGAGGCTCGGCTGCGGCTGACTGACGATCTGATTGGAGATCTTCATGTGAGCTCAGATGTGGATGAAAGCACCAAAGACCTGCAGAGGATCGAGGAGCTGCTCAATCCACCAAATCAAACCACAGCCAAAGACTCTACCAGTTTATCAGAAACTCAGACTCCGCCCAGCTGAGAGGAAGCACAGGGTTCAAACATGTCACTGGACAATGGAACAAAGACCTTAAAGGTGTGAGTGCACACCTAGTGGACACGAGGGGAATGTGGCGTCATCAGTGTAAAACTCCGTACACTTTTACCTCGAACAAACGTGTTATTGTCACATTGTACGTCTGCTTTGGATGAAGAACTCTCGAAGTATCTCTGGATATTTTGAATTGTGAAATCCAACAGTTGCTTTAGTTGAATAAACTAAACTTTGACGTTGATGTCATTTTAAACCGTATGTTGCTAACGAGTCGTTTCATTTCAAAGCTGTGAACATGTTGCTTTTTCTGTTGTGACTTTGCCTCTTGGGCTTTTCAACAACTAGGTCAGACAGAGCTGTGCCCCCTGGTGTAAACAAGATGTGACACAGCAGCAGCTGTGGCCCGGGACGCAACTGTGGACACGACGAGGTACCACGGAGACGCTACCATGGAGACGCTACCATGGAGACGCTACCATGGAGACGACAATCACCAAGATAACTCAGCAGATCAATAATCAGGCATCTATGGAAATCAGGTACTGAACGAAACAGCCAAAGATACACCAAAATAAAAGCATTTATTTAGTTTTTATTGCATTAAAAACAAACTGAAAAACATGCTGAACTATTGCTTCTCCACAGACGTGACTTGTAACCTTGCACAGTTTGACCCACCAGAAGTAGTATTAGAAATAACATCTGTAATTACATAAATCCAAGATGTATTTCATTTAATTGTGTACACACATCAGGCAGAGCAGAGACATCCACCAGAAAGTTACATAGTGCAGCTTTAACTTAACCTGATGGTCGTCATGTGTTGTGTCCATGGATCTATTAAAATATTCTATTAAAAATCTATTAAAAATAATGGATCTACGATAATAATAAAATAAATAAGATAAAATAGGTTGTACCTACTGACAATAGCGAGAGTGACCTCTAGTGGAGAGAACTGCAAACAGGTTTTTCATTCCCTTGGTTCAAACACGGATCATTCATCACTGACTCCTTTTATCTGAAAATCTAGGATATTATTTAAACTAATCATGATGAGACCAGTGCTGCCACCTACAGGAAAATAAATCCAAGTGTTTCTTTATGTAAATTTTCCTTCACAGCTGTGATACAACAGTGTAATATGTGAACTCAGTGACCTCTGCAGTGTTTAAGTTACTCAGTTAAAAAGCAGAACCCTTCAGATTCTTTATAAACTGTTTTTATACATATATTAACATGATAACATATGTAAACATCATTTATACATGAGTCTAAAGGTGTTTACCTACATGTGAAGTGTTGAGTTGTTACTTTCTTTTTTTCCTTATTAACTCATAATCGCCTCATAATCGAACTGAGGAGATTTGGAAAAGACATGTGACTATGATCTGAAGGACTTTTATTTCCAAACACTTTATGTGCACAATAATAATCCTCCTGCAGGTTCATAATAAACTCCAGACTCTTTATGTTGATCTGTGTTAAAGTCTGTGGTGTTTGAGAGAGTGAAGTGTTAAAGTCTCTAGTCTGAGGTGTATATGAGAGTACAGTGTTAAGGTCTGTGGTGTTTGAGGTGTATATGAAGCACAGTGTTAAATCCTGAGTGTTCTGGTGCACATATGAAGCACAGAGTCCTCGTGCAGCTGCTGTACGTTCAGTCTTATGGAGGACGTGCTGCGTTCACGTGCGCCTTGTGAACCGCAGAGTTTATGGAGACTTTAAGACGCGTGACCAGAGGACTCTGGGTTAAACGCATGTTTTTTTTATTTAACACATTTTGCCTCGTGTATCTGGTGTGTTTTAATGGTTTTGAAGTATATATTTTCTCTTGTTTCGTCGCTCCAGACGCGCGGGTTTGTTTCGTTTTGTGTCGGTGTTGTTTTGTTCCGTGTTTGTGCTTGAGTCCTTAAAGCTCTCACACCTCTGTCCCAGCTGCGCAGTGGGACACGGCGGAGTCTCGTGTTGTCACGATGTGCTCTGACTGTTCTTTAATGCAGTGTCCAGACAGTTGACCGCTGTGCGCCGCGGCCGGAGCTCCGTGCGCCATGACCGGACCCACAAACCCTCTGGAGCGCGCGGGCTGCGCCTCCAGACTCTTTCTGTGGTGAGTCTTTCACTTTAGTGTCTTCAGCCGCGCGGCTCAATGAGTCAAGACACAGAGCTCCAACTGAGGCATGTTCTGCAGCGTGTGTCCAGAGCCCTGACTCCAGAGCCCTGACTCCAGAGCCCTGCGTCCAGAGCCCTGCGTCCAGAGCCCTGCGTCCAGAGCCCTGCGTCCAGAGCCCTGAGTCCAGAGCCCTGAGTCCAGAGCCCTGAGTCCAGAGCCCTGCGTCCAGAGCCCTGACGTCCAGAGCCCTGACTCCAGAGCCCTGCGTCCAGAGCTCTGACTCCAGAGCCCTGCGTCCAGAGCCCTGCGTCCAGAGCCCTGACTCCAGAGCCCTGCGTCCAGAGCTCTGACTCCAGAGCCCTGACGTCCAGAGCCCTGACTCCAGAGCCCTGACTCCAGAGCCCTGCGTCCAGAGCCCTGACTCCAGAGCCCTGCGTCTACAGCTCTGTGTCCAGAGCCCTGCGTCCAGAGCCCTGACTCCAGAGCCCTGACTCCAGAGCCCTGCGTCCAGAGCCCTGACGTCCAGAGCCCTGACTCCAGAGCCCTGCGTCCAGAGCCCTGTGTCCAGAGCTCTGTCTCTGTTGTGTTGTAGAGCTGTTTAGTGCTGTCTGCTGTGTCTTGTGGGTTATTGGAGCTTTTTAGTGTGTTGTGTGTTGTATTTTGTGTGTTATTAGAGCTGTTTAGTGCTGTGTGTTGTGTTTTGTGGAGCTGTTTAGTGCTGTGTGTTGTGTTTTGTGGAGCTGTTTAGTGCTGTGTGCTGTGTGTTGTGGAGCGGTTTAGTGCTGTGTGTTGTGTGCTGTGTGTTATCTCTTGGACAGGGATCACTCTGTCCAGAGTCATAAACGGGTGTCGTCTCCTTCATGTTCATAGTACACACAACAGACAGTTTAATAAGTGTATGATTAACAGCTGGCTGTCTCCTTTACTCCAACTGGGCAAAAAGCAGCGTCTGGAGGAGAGTGACATGTACAGTGTGGTTCAGGAGGATCACTCTGAGGCTTTAGGCAAAGAGCTGCAGAGGTAACACACCCGGCAACATACAGTGTTATGTGACACGTGCAGATCAATCATTCATCTGTTTTTAGTTTTTGGGAGCGTGAAGTCAAAAAATCCAAAAAAGACCTTTGTGAGCCCAGTCTGACCCGGGTCCTGTTCCAGTGCTACGGGGCGGCGTACGCTAAGGCTGGGCTCTTTGCCTTTTCTTTGGTATGTTTCATAATAGTCGTACATCCTACTTGTTTGAACGAGCCCTTGTTTTTAGAACATTTACTATCACTATATTGTGTCTTTTACCTACAGGAAGCCATCAAAGTCATCCAGCCTCTTCTACTGGGGAAAATCATTTTGTTTTTTGAGAATTATGACCCCAGTGATGAGCGCAGTCTGTGGTTGGCGTACACATACGCAGCCGCCATTTCCCTGTCCACGTTTGGCCTCACGTTTCTGCAGCATCTGTACTACTACAACTCCCAGAGGGTCGGGATGAGGATGAGGGTCGCCGTGTGTCACATGATCTTCAGGAAGGTACCACGGCCTGCTTCTTATCACACCTGCAGAGTATGGACGGGTTAGACCGCCGGCGGGGGGGGGGTTTAACGGAGTTGGCATTAGGTTTCAATACACCTAGTTTTGTTCTAGTTTGACACTTTTGAAGTTTATAGTTTTACTTCCTGGGTCAAAATGGGCAGCAGCTGTAACTGTTCCCTCACAGCCAGACTGTAACCAAAGTATTGTCCTTGCATTTTACATGGAGCTTTTGGTAAAATGTTTAAGTAGCACTGCAGACACTGGGGCGAGGGGGGTTAAGTGTCTTGCCGAGGACACGATGACAGCATCTGTGAGAGCTGAAATCGCACTGCCAACCTGTGATGGTTGCGTTGAGAGCGGGATTCGAACTGCCAACCTTCAGATCAGTGGACAAACACTCGCTTTGTGTATCGATGCCAAACTGAGTGATTCCTGTGGCATATTGTTTCAACAAAATGACACTTCACTGATGAAACACAATGACAAATTTACAAATACAAATATAAAACCCTGCCGTCTGCTTTGTAAACCATGGATATTTCATTCAGCTGAACATATTTCTTTCTTTCTTTCTTCAGGCTTTACGACTCAGCACTGAATCTGTTGGAAGAACCACGACCGGCCAAATCGTGAACCTCCTCTCCAACGATGTGAACCGGTTCGATGAGGTCCGCACTCGCTTTCACGCTGTTCTTTTAGTGTTTCCATCCTGTACTCATGCTCTTCTTCTTCTGCTCATAGATCACTCTAAACCTGCACTACCTGTGGATAGGCCCCCTGCAGGCCGCCGTGATCCTTGCGTTGTTGTGGTATGAGATCGGTTTGTCGTGTCTGGCCGGAGTGACCATCGTGGTGCTTATGCTGCCGCTACAGACCTGGTTTGGGAAGCTGTTTGGGCTGTTCAGGTAAATAAAACACCAAGATTATCCTGTCCGGCTGCTATTAAATGCCAGTCGGGTTTAAAATTGACTTTTTACCTTGTGGTTTTGTATTTAAGTATTAAACTGTTCAAATGTTGTGACCTTGTGAAAGAAATGAATGAACCACACAGACTGAATTGATAACTTAAGGTTTTGAGTTCAGGCTGATTTTAGAACAAACTAAAATATTAAGATAAAAATGAACTGGTAAATTTAAGGTAGGATGTCGCCATAAATGTAAAAATAGTCGACGTTTTCAGCCCCTAATGAAAAGTACTGTAATGATGTGATATTTAGTGTTCAGAGCATCGACTGTTCATCTAAATGGACATAGCTAACCTGCTAGCCGCCACGTTTCAAACAGGAAGTGATCATGGGCGCACTCCCTGGCTCCAATTCACTTTCTACTGAAAAACCGTCACTCCTCTCTCTGTCCCTGCTGCTGTCAGACTCGTCATTTTGGACTTAAATGTTCGTATTAACCCTCTACATGATCCTGGGGTTTTTATTTCACTATTGTGTCTGTAAATCAACATATGAACATTAATAACAGACAAATCAGGCGTCTTCTTTCCCACGAGGTCAGTCCCACTAGCGTTAGCACTAGCGTCACACTCACTCAGTCATTTCTTTAACAGTCTGTGGCTCAGAGTTGACCCCTTTCGTTGCTCTTGTTTATGTGCTGTTGTTAACCTTACTGCTTTTGTAGGGACACTTGGTTGCTATGTCCATGAAGGTTGTAAAAGGTTGTAAAAGTTCTGTTGGTCAGTTATTGGTCTGTTTTGGGGTCTGACAGGACACTGCTGTTGTTCTGCTCCTGTTTTGTCGTGGGTTACGGCCGATAGTCGCCCTTATGTTCAGAAAATAAGCAACCAGAAGAAATTGACCGTTTTCCCTTACACCAGAACTCTACAATACTTTCCAGTCCTATTCAAAAAATATAGTTCTCAAAAGAAGTCCAGTCTGAGTAATAAGTTTCATTGTTTTTCTGTTCACTTTTGTCATTTCCCAGCTGTGCCTCGGGGCTGGTGTTGTCCTCGCCCAAATGTAAATGATGTTATCTTTGTCATTTCAGGAGTAAATCCGTGATCTTTTCAGACAATAGGATCCGCATCATGAACGAGGTGGTGTCGGGCATCAGGATCATTAAGATGTACGCCTGGGAGAAGCCGTTCTCTGCTCTGCTCACTGACGTCAGAAAGTAAGTCCCTCGTGTCCTCAGAAGACGTCTGTTTTTTCCAGAATATAATTTGGCTTCCAGGGACAATCCATAAGTGAAGCTGTAACTTAACCTGTTCCTGTTTTGTTTAACCTTTAACCCTCAACAATTTAACTTGGGTCGATCATCTTGTGCTGACTTGTTGCAGGGCTTTCCCAAAATCAGAAGTTTTAAATTTCTATTTGTTAAAGGGTGAAGTTCGTAAATTCCAGACTGTTCTTTGTGTTTTTAGTTCATGTTTAACTCGTTTCCTGGACACACACATGGTCAGGACTCATTTTGCATGTTAAAAAGACGTTTCCTTGAAAGACCTCACTTTGCATAGCTTTTTAAGCTTGGAATCGGTCACTTAAAAACTCTATAAGATCTATGCTGCAATGTTCCCAGGTTGACCTTTGGCAAACCCTGTATAAAACCTATATGGACACACGAACTCACTCACACGGGCGTAGAGTGAAAAAGATAAACCAAACAGAACCAAATCATGATTAAAACTGGTTCAACCAAAGTCTAAAACTAGGCCTTAAATAGCTCTCAAAAAAGACCAGGGCTGCTACTAACGATTTGTTTAGTATTTGATCAGCCAAATGATTTTTTTTATATTGTACTTTGAGATTTTTTTTTACATATTTTTAACCAAATTCAAGAGAGATGTCTGTGTAATCCCAAAACAAAAGATGAAGTTTAAATCTGCAACTGGACAAATCGTTGGAGTGAAGACGTCTGGTCGTTTATCTTCAGTTCTGGTCAGATCGCTGCTGGACTCGGCCTTATTTCTGTCTGAAGGAGGAGCTCACCAAACAAACTAACTCATCTGTGAACTGTGTCTGAGTCACGTTTGAGTCATGTGTGGATGCTCTTACACCTGTTAGCATACAGGCTAGTCCTATTGTTTTCCTTGTTTAGATTTAGGTCTGAGGATGGAGCTGTAAAAGGAGATTGAAGCCCTCATTCCTGTCCAAAGAAGGATTGTTTTTCCTCTTTAACTCTCCTCTCAAACCATTTATTTTCTTTGGCCAAGTCTAATCAGTCCTCTGACGATGGTGAGGCACAGATCTGAACCAAATCGGAGGTTAGAGGCTGAAATACGGCGTCTTTCTTGGACATTTTGCTGTAATAATACCACTGTCTTATAAAATGTCCTTGGGTGTGTGTTTTTAGAGTTTGTAGAGACCAGATAATTAGTCATGTTAAATCTGATTAAGCGGTGAGGTTTTATAGCACACAAAAGTGACTCTTGTGGCTTTATCCTCGTGGGACCTGCTGTCCTCATGTGGACAGCACATTCTGGGTTGTCTAGGCCACATGCAAATTTTTGGAAGAAGAAAAACGGCAACAAGAGCAGCAAAAATGTTCAGATGTTTACAATACTGTGAAGAATTTAGAATATTCAGATTTTTTTTTTTTTTTTGCACATTTCTCTTGCTCCTGTCAGCAGCTCTTCACATGAGACACTTTGCTCCAATTTTTGTTTCTCATTTTGTTTTTACTCAGGACAAATGTTGCAGTTTCAGGCTCTTAATGTTTTTTGCAAATCATTATTGAAATGTTTTATCAAAATGATTCAAACTTAGAACAAATGTCGTCATATGTGGACGTCATTTTTTTTTTTTCATTCTTTGTTTTTACTCATCAGGTTTAATCGGCCCAAATAACAAAGAGACATTAATAAATCCATGAAAGAGTGTAAAGGATATGAAAATACTGTGAGATTATTTAACCTTTTAGAAATCACTTGGTCTTGTAACAAAAACTCACTGTTAGAAGTAAAGAAAACGTTTCCTTTTGTTCTTTTGGTGGCTAATCTTGTCACGATATCAGCTCATATATTACTATTTATAATGTTTGTGCTGATAGATACAATCAGACCAAACGGTGGCTTTGAGATCTCTCTCCTTTGATTTGTTTTTTGATTTTTGACTCCACGTGTTCCATCCTGAGGCGATCGAGCTCATGAAGCCTCCAGGAGCTCGACCTCACCTCAGGACGCTCGTCACATCGTTACTTTGAAATGTGTCCTCTGGTTCATCTCAAACTAAATAAACCTGGTGATTTCCGTCATTCGGGGTCTGACATTAGGGGGAGATGCTGTCGGACCCATTTCTTGCAAGAAATAAACTGTTTGTGGAAATCAGATCCTTTTGCCTCTGATGACAAACTCAAAGACAAAGAGTTTGGGTTTTAGGAGGTTGATCCATGTTCTAAAGCTGTTACCCGCCTCAAAAACAGACCTGGAGTCATGTTTTGTTTCATTCACATGTTTGAGTAACATTTTATTATTAGTCTGTAACATCTGCAAACCTCAAAATGCTCTGTTCCACCTTGTGATGTCATCAAGTGGTAGTTTTCAACCTAACAGCTTCTTAAAATGTAACGTTTTTGGATTTATCAGGATTTATTTAGAAGCTTTTTAAGAAAAAAACCCACATAGTAACTTTTTTCCAATGCAGAAAATCAGTGGTGGAAGTAGTACTCCTCCATTTAGTTATTTAAGTAAAAGTACAAATACAGGAGCAAAAGATTACTCGAGTAAAAGTATCACATCAAAAAATCAACTTACTAAAGAGTAAAAAGAAAGTATTTTGCAGAGGTTTTTAGAACAATCAAAGCATCAAATGTGGTGATTTTGATAAAGAATTTGGGTAATTTTAAGTGATTCCATCTGTTCCAAACCGTTCCACCTTGTGATGTCATGAAGTGGTAGTTTTCAAGTTAACAGCTCCTTTTACCTTTAGTTCTGTAGAGATTGTGCAACTCCGAGTCTGAAATGATCCAAATGATTCGAGAAATGAAGGTGTGTGGAACAGAGGTGGAACAGAGTGTTTTCGGTTTCAGAGAAGAACTCTAAATATGCAGGTTTTTTGTGTTTTTAAACATGTGTGAAATGAAACAAAACGCAACTCCGGGTCTGTTGTGATGAGGAAACATTAGAACAGATCAGAAATAGAGTAATATGTCCCCTTTAATGAAATCTGTAGTGAACATTTGTGACGAGGAAACATTAGAACATCATTCGGCTCCTTTAAAAACACGAAACATGTTTTTCTGTCATTTTTGCAGGAAAGAAATCAGTCAGATCATGAAGAGCTCGTACCTCCGCGGCCTCAACATGGCGTCCTTCTTTGCCAGCAGCAAGATCATCGTCTTCTTCACGTTCACCGTTTACGCTCTCCTGGGGAACGCCATCACGGCCAGCAGCGTGTTTGTGACCGTGTCGTTGTACGGGACGATCAAACTCACCGTGACCCTGTTCTTCCCTCTGGCCGTGGAGAAGCTCTCAGAGACTCGAGTCAGCGTCTCCAGGATTACAGTAAGTGTTTGTTTTGGTGGGAACAATATCACCGCTTTTGTGTATCTAAGATCAAATCCCCACCGGCGATCAGGACACTCCTGAGGCGAGGGCGTGTTTGTTCTTACTTCACTTATTTATTTATTCATTAAAGCGTTTGGGGGAAAGTTACTTGTTGAATTATTTTAAGATTAAAACTCATCACAAACAGACCTGGATTTGTGTTTTTTTTGTTTCATTCACACGTGTTTTAACACACAAAAAAACCTGCATATTTAGGCTGAGTTGTTCTCTCAAAACACTGAAAACGCTCTGTTCCACCTCGTGATGTCATCGAGTGGTGATACAGGAAGTCCTCCACTGTGTTTTTAAACTCCACACACCTTCATTTTTAGAATTATTTGGATCATTTCAGGCCTGGAAATGCTAATCTACTACTGAACTAAAAGTAAAAAGTAGATGTTAATTTGAAAACTACCACTTCATGACATCACAAGGTGGAACAAACAAGTGTGAATGAAACGAAACACAACTCCAGGTCTGTTTTTGAGGAGGAACGGCATTAGAACATGACTTAAACCTCACAAGAGTCCATTTTGTGCGACATGGGACCTTTTAAAAAACATTTAAAGGTAGAAACTGTGTAACTACACCTGCTCGTCTCCATGGAGATGTTATTACTTTGCTTTCAGTGTTCCACAGTATGGCATTAAACATTTTTTTATTCCACCGATTGAATTATATGAGTATATCTAATGGCCCGTTGGTGTCACCTGCTCGTCTCCATGGAGATAGATCAGTTTAATGCCATACTGTGTGATTTTCTAGCTCCACCAGAGACGTTCCTGGTGACGTTGTTGTAGTTGTGCTGTAAACTCCTCGCGTTGCTGCTGTTTTAAATGTTTAACTCTCCGCTGAAGTGTCGTGCTCTTTCAGAACTACCTCCTGCTGGACGAGGTGGAGCGAAACGACGTCGTTCTCTCTGCGGACGACGCCGAAGCCCCCGTGTCGCTTCATGACGTCACCTGTTACTGGGACAAGGTCAGGAGCGACACTTTGACTTTTTTATCCTCTGATGGGTTTAAAGTGACTCTGGTCTGGTCTCCATGTTTGTGCGTAGAGTCTGGACGCTCCATCGCTCCAGAACGTCTCCATCACAGTGAAGCCCCATCAGCTGCTGGCCGTCATCGGGCCTGTGGGAGCAGGGAAGGTACAAGTACACAGACATCTGATTAATAGACAAATAGAGAACTGAGGTGGCCTTCAGATTCTAGACTGTGGCATCGTGCCTCCAGATGGACAAGATTAAAATAGTTATTGTCACACCTCATTCAGTTTTTCGTTTAAGATCTTAAAATGCAGCGTTCAAAAGTATTCTGTTGTGAATCAGAATCAGAATCACTTTTATTGATCCCCGAGGGGAAATTCTCTTTGTTCACAGATCCCAAGACCACCGAATAGAAATTTAAAATAGAAATTTAAAAGAATAAGAATAAATATAAAGAGTCACACACAGTGCAAAAACAGTAAAAAATATAAAAGATATAAAAAATAAAATAAAATTTCTATACGAAATAAATCTCAGCATCACAGAAACACACACCATTTACATCTAATAGTGTGTAGTCCTGTCACGATTATTACTATATAGACTTAAGATTTGAGCAGTAAAATAACCAAAGTAAGTCTCTACGATTGCAAGCTCTATATGTTTTATTATTTTTTCATAAATATAAAACGTCCTGACTTTCCTTCCATTTAATTTCCAGCATTTTCTAAGCCTCTGTCCTGTTATGAAACTGGTAATACAGACAGAAGTAAAGTCCATGTCCCTTGGCTTGTGTTTCCAGTCCTCTTTGCTCAGTGCTGTTTTGGGGGAACTTCCTCATGACTCCGGAGTGTTGAAGGTCAAAGGTCAGCTGACGTACGCCTCGCAGCAGCCCTGGGTCTTTCCTGGAACCATCCGCAGCAACATCCTGTTTGGGAAAGACCTGAACCCTCAGAAGTACGAGAGGGTCCTCCAGGCGTGTGCTCTCAAGAGGGTAAGACTCTGCTCCAGACACTCCACTTTTACTTTCCCTTTTTACTTTTAATGCCTCTTTACATCTTTTTTTTTACATCTCTGTTTGTTTTTAGGACCTGGAGCTGCTCCCTGATGGAGACTTGACGTTAATTGGCGACAGAGGTGCGACTCTGAGCGGAGGACAGAAGGCTCGGGTCAACCTGGCCAGGTATTTTACTGTTCTATACCACAACACCGCCGTCTTCTGACCCACTGACCCCATCTTCTTCTGACTCCATCTGACACCACCTTCTTATGACCCACTGTCCCCATCTGACTTCAACTACTGACCTCATCTGACACCACCTTCTCCTGACCTGTCCAACTCTACTGACCCCCGTGACCCCATCTGACACCACCTTGTTCTGACCCACTGACTCCACCTGACCCTCCTCATCCCTCTGAGCAATCAGATGCCACGTCTGACCCCCCTTCTGACACCCCTTCTTCTGACCCACTGACCTCATCTGACACCACCTTCTTCTGACCCACTGACCTCATCTGACACCACCTTCTTCTGACCCACTGACCCCATCTGACACCACCTTCTTTTGACCCACTGACCCATCTGACACCACCTTCTTCTGACCCACTGACCCCATCTGACACCACCTTCTCCTGACCCACTGACTGACACACTGACCCCTGACCCCGTGACCCCATCTGACACCACCTTGTTCTGGACCCACTGACTCCCCAGCTGACCCCCCCTCATCCCTCTGACCCCAATCTGATGCCACGTCTGCCCCACTGACCTCATCTGACACCACGTTCTTCTGACCCACTGACCCTATCTGACACCACCTTCTTCTGACCACACTGACCCCTTCTGACACCACCTTCTTCTGACCACACTGACCCCATCTGACACCACCTTCTTCTGACCCACTGACCCCTTCTGACACCACGTTCTTCTGACCCACTGACCCCATCTGACACCACCTTCTTTTGATCCACTGACCCCCCTGACTCTCCTGACCCCCCTGACACGATCGGACACCACCTTTTTCTGGCCCACTGACCCCACCTGACCCCCCTGATCCCTCAGATGCCACGTCTGACCCACTGACCTCATCTGACACCACCTTCTTCTGACCCCATCTGACACCACCTTCTTCTGACCACACTAAGTAAACCAGTCAGAGCTTTATTCTGTGCTTTTTAATTTTCTAATTTTACAAACGGAGACTGCTGCTAGATTACTCCCATTTTGAGTAAAGTTTCTAGATGTCAGTCTGTGTGGTCTTGTGATTTTATAAAAGAGTAAATGAAAAAACAGTAGCTGTAGTCTACTGCTGAAACCAATTTGAATTTGTCTTGTGGTGGTGTTTGTAGAGCCGTGTATCAGGACGCAGACGTCTACCTCCTGGACGACCCTTTAAGTGCCGTCGACGCTGAGGTTGGAAAGTTCCTGTTTGATCAGTGAGTCGTTCGTCTGGTTTGAACCTTCTGCTCTGATTATGTGACCCTAATGTGTTGCTAATGTTGCTAACGTTCTCCCGGGCAGCTGTATCCGAGGTTTACTCAAGAACAAGTGCCGCATCCTGGTCACTCACCAGCTGCAGTATCTGAAAGGAGCCGACCACATCATCGTTCTGAAGGAGGTTTGTGCCGGTGGTCTTAGTCGTGTTCTTTATACAGTCTGTGATTTTAAGATAACACTTCCAACTCTTCTCTTTGTGTGGCAGGGTCGCATTATGGCTCAGGGAACATACCAAGGCCTGACCAGGTCTGGGTTTGACACCATGTTTTTACCGAACAGTGACGAGGAGCTGTGGCCTCGTGCCCTTGAGCCAGACAGACCTTCCATCAGGAGTAGAACCACAAACCAGTCAAACAACTCCCACAGCAGCCTCCTCCAGCAGGACGCCCACGAGCTCCCGGTCAGTGCTTTTTAAAGTGTTTCGGGTCATGTTTGTCCGAGAGCTGCACAATTGATTTATCTGTTTTTCAATAATGAGAGTCAAATGAGACAGTGAGACTCTTTCATGAGCGTCCTGTTCAAAATACAGAAAACATGTATACAAAAAGAAACAGAACAAGCCAAATACCTGCACAGGGCCATTTATAAAACATTAAAAACAGGAGCAGGTTGATTATAAATGTTTATATTCACATTGTTAAAGTGCTGCAGTGGGTTTTAGGCAAGGAAAGTTTATTTATACAGCACAATTCGTACACAACATAATTCAAAAGTGCTTTACAGAATAGGAAAGACACACAAATCAAGCAGAAATAATCACACCTTTAACAGTTGGAGACTCTAACCTCTTTCTTTGTGAGGGACTTTAACCCTCACTGGGGACTGTAACCCCATACCAGTTGGGTACTCTAACCAAAACTCCCCAGGGAAGCACCCAGCTACGTAGGGACACGTCTGCCCACTGCACCAGTCCACGGTGGGTCACAGGACTCAAACCTGTATACAGGACTTTAACCTGAACACGGCTTCTTGAGGGACTTTAATCCTCACCGGGGACTCTAACCCCGTAACAATATTACGCCTTTACATGTCCTACAAATTTGGGAAGCTACATTTTCCCCACTTTCCGTTCTAGTGCAGTCAGTTTTTAGACATAGACGACCATGAGATCTTGGATTAAACTTTCTTCTTCACCTCTTTCTTCTCTTCCCCGTCTCTCCTCTCTGTCCTCCCTCCTCCCTCCCGTCCCTCACTCCTCCTCTCTCTCCCTCTCCTGACCTCACACTTTTTCCCCCATTTCAGGTCTAGTGTGGCCAGTTTTAACCTTTTCTCTTCGCCTTCTCTCAAAACAAACAGGTGAGATATTGAGTCAGTCTGTCGTCGTAGTGCCATAAATACATTTTATAATTTACAGTGTTGTTCTTCTGACACAGCGATGGCCGAGCTACTTCTCCACAGAGTGACAGTGAATACATTTTATTTATAATGCACTCTTCATTAAAACAAAATCTCAGAGTGCTACAATAAAAAGAACATTAAAATACAGATTGTTAAAAAGCTAAAAACTTCAGCTATAGGCTTTTCTAAGTAAAAATGTCTTTAAATTTGCTTTAAAAGCGTCCAGGCTCTGCGTGGCTCTCAGTCGGGGAGGGAGGTAGTTACACAGTCGTGCCGCAGCTGAGGCGAAAGCTCGGTCCCCCAGTGTACGGAGCCTGGTGGGGGGGACCTGGAGGAGCTGCCTGTGGATCTCAGAGTGCGGTTTGAAGATTGTACGGTGATCAAGTCTAAATATAAATATAAATATAGTGGTGCCTGTCCAGTGATGCATTTATGGGTCGTCAGTAGAATTTTGTACTCGATCCGGGATGTTACAGGAAGTGAAAGTAGTGACTTAAGAGTAAAAGAGTCTAAATGTTTAAAGTAGAGGCTGCAGTCTGTGTGGATTATATCTACATGAGCCAGTGCTTCACCATAGCCACTGTTGTGTTTCATGGACTAGTGCAGGTATTTAACTTATATATACAGTACATCATTTTATCTTCTGCAAAAAATTAGCAAATTCTCCATCAGTTTGGACGTTGAAAACATGTTGTGAAATGCACTGAATTCTTGTAATGGTCATAAACTGATCGGCCTGAGCTGCTCCTGGACGTGTGGAACGACACTGTGAACACTGTCCTCGAAACGCTCTAATCCCATTTAAAGAGACGTATCACATTATTTAAAGAGCCATAAGACACTGTGTTCTGACCTGTTCTAATGTCGTTTCCTCATCACAAACAGACCTGGAGTTGTGTTTCATTCACACAAGTTTAACACACAAACCCTGCATATTTAGCCTGAAAACACCCTGTTGCCCCTTGTGATGTCATGTGGTAATACAGGAAGTGTTTTTAAACTCCACACACCTTCACTAGATTCATTTGGATCATTTCAGCCCATCTAGAATTGTCAATTTCTTCTGAACCAAAGGTAAAAGGAGCTGTTAACTTGAAAACTACCACTTCATGACATCACAAGGTGGAACAGAGCGTTTTGAGCTTTGGAGATGAGAGAAAAACACAGCTCCAGGTCTGTTTTTGAGGAGATTCTAGACATTCCAACATTGCATAAAGCTCACAAATGTCAGTTTTGTCTCATACAGGACCTTTTAACCCTGATTTTTGCTCTTTTCTCCAGACTGAAACAGTTCATACCATCACAGAGGAAACTCGCGTGGAGGGAAACGTTAGCGGTGATGTTTATGTGCGCTACTTCACTGCAGGCTGTAGTTACCTGGCTCTGCTCACGATCGTGCTGCTCAGTGTCGTCGCTGAGGTAAGGCTGATATTACACAACTGCAGAATGTGTTGAGTCTCATAGTTTGTGCTGTGTCCTCAGGCGGCGTACATACTCCAGGACTGGTGGCTCGTTTACTGGTGAGTGTGTTGTGTAAATATAGTGTAATGTTAAAAGTGCAAAGTGTAACGTTTGTGCTGGAGCGTACGCCATGGAGATGTTATTGGTTGGTCTGGAGCTCATCTGTGTTTTTCAGGGTATTTAATATTAAACTATAACAAGTAGATCATTAAATTACCTTTGGCTCAGTGTAATAATCAGACTGTTTATATAAATGGACAGAGATAACCCGTTAATCGCCGCGTTCCTAATACAAAGTGATCATGTCGCACTTTCAGCTCCATCGACTCTGGCTCCAATTCACTTTCTATTGATAAACTGTGTCCCCTCTCTCTGTACCTGCTGCTGTCAGACTCATTTTGGTCTTAAATGTTTGTAATAACCCTCTACATGATCCTGTGGTTCATTTTTTTTTTTATTTTAGTTTTTAGGGTTGGTTTTTTTTTTTTAGTATTATTTTTTTTTTTTTTGAGTTTGTTTTTATTTTTTAAATTTTGAGTTTTTTTTTTAAAAATGTTATTGAGTTTATTTTATTTTTTTTTTTTTTGAGGGTTTTTTTTTTCCTTTTTTTTGTTTTTAGTTATTCTGAGTATTTTTAAAAAATTTTTTTTCAGTTTTCAGTTTGATTCCTTTTTTTTTTTTTTTTTTTTTTTTTTTTTTTTTTTTTTTTTTTGCCATTTATTTTTTGTTCTTTGAAAAACTGTGTGTCTCTCTCTCTCTGTCTCTGCTGCTGTCAGACTCATGTTGGTCTTAAATGTTCGTATTAACCCTCTACATGATCCTGGGGTTTTTATTTCACATCTGTGTCTGTAAATCAACATCTGAACATTAATAACAGACACATCAGGTCCTTCTTTCCCCGACGTCGCTCCTGTTAGCGTTTGATTTACAGCGTTGCTACTGCGTGGGTGTGGGAGGTTAGGGGGCGTTATATTCACCCTATAACTGCTTTAACCTCGATGAACTTCAACGCTGTGGGTGACGTCACACTCACTCAGTCCACGTCTTTATACAAGCAAAGTATCAGCATCTCTATGGATACGTCATCAGAAACGTTACACAGAGCACGTTTTTAATATTTTATAAAATGTTTGGGTTCATGTTTCGTGTTTCTCCAGGTCAAATGGACAAATCAACAACAACACCACTGAAATCATTAGAAATCTCCACAATGAAACGTCCTCGATCGAAGGAAATCTGAACTTCTACCTCGGCGTTTACTCAGGTTCCAGCTCTTCTCAGTCTGTTACATAGATATAATATTTAAATATAAACTGAACCTGTCCTAACGAGGCTCGTGTTTCCTCTGCAGGTTTAACCGTAGCTGCTGTTGTCTTTGGATACGCCCGGAGTTTAGTGATCTTCCACGGCCTGGTCCGATCCTCCCAGAGTCTCCATAACGACATGTTCAGTGCCGTCCTCCGCTCTCCCGTGAGATTTTTTGACGTCAATCCCATTGGTTTGTTGATTTATCCTGAGAAGCTAACCTCACACATATCGCTTTATTAGCTACAGGTTAATAGTGTTTGTTTTTTTTCTCTTTTGTAGGACGAATTCTGAATCGATTTTCCAAAGATATCGGCCAAATGGACTCGTTGTTGCCCATAACATTTGTGGATTTTTATCAGGTACGTTTAAACTTTCATGAAAGTGCATTTTGTTCAGTTTATTTTAGACTATGGAGGTAAAATCACACGACCACAAGCCACCACAGCCTTCAGTATCTTTAGCTTCATCACTGTCTTATTTCCAGACAGCCCAGGGGTCCAAACATGGCCGCTCAATGGCACATGATGCAAGTTTAGCCTTTAGCAGCTTGGTACGTCCGGTCCTGCCCATTCCTGTGCAGTTGAGCTTCCTCCCATGAGACTTTGAGCGATGCGAGTGGAGCAGAGCAGCTGTGAAGGAGACAAGGAAAAAATAAATAATTACAAATTATTGTTTGTGCTAAATTATAAATTCTGAGCCATGTGCTAAACGTGCGGCTCGTTGATGGGGGTTTGGTGTTAATCTAGATTATGTAGTTCATTAAGTTACATTTGGTTCACTGTAATAATCAGACTGTTTATATAAATGGACATAACTCACCTGCAAATAGAAGTCCATTGACTCGGCTCCAATTCACTTTCTATTGAAAAAGACTCCCCTCTGTCTAACTGCTGCTGTCAGACTCATGTTCGTATTAACCCTCTACATGATTCTTTGTTATTTTGAGTTTATTGATTTAGTTTATATTCTTCATTTTTGAGTTTTGTTGTTGTTTTTTTTATTTTTGAGCTTTTTAGTTGTTGTTTTTTTTTTTTGTTTGGTTATTTTGAGTTTATTATAATTTTGTTTTTTATTATTTTGACTTTTTGTTGTTTTGTTTTTTCTTTTTTTATGTTTTTTTTTGTTTTTTGTTTTTTTTTTATTTGTGTAGAATTTTTGGGGAGTTTTTAGGTGTTTTGTCTTTTTTTTTTTTTTTAAACAGCGTCCCCTCTCTGCACCCTGCTGCTGTCAGACTCATGTTGGTCTTAAATGTTCGTATTAACCCTCTACATGATCCTGGGGTTTTTATTTCACTATTGTGTCTGTAAATCAACATATGAACATTAATAACAGACACATCAGATCCTTCGTTCCCTGTCGCTCCTGCTGACATCACTCACAGGCTCGTTCATGTCGTACCATGTGACCGCTCTGACCAATCAGAGCTTGAACTTCAATACAGCGTAGCCGGAGCTAACGATTAAAAAAAGTTAAAGACGACAAACAGATTTTGAGCTGAGAAAGTTTATGATCTGGAAAAAGTAGAAAGAAAAATCGCCACAAAATTTGACCTTTGTGAAAGCTGTAGGTGCCCCCGTCTGCCCCCCGTCTGCCCCCGTCTGCCCCCGTCTGCCCCCGTCTGCCCCCGTCTGCCCCCTCTGCCCCCTCTGCCCCCTCCCCCGTGCCCCTGTCACCCGAACACGAGCAGTTTGTGATCACATTTCGCTCTGACATCTGACATCTGGACATTTTTTCGTTGTAGTACCTGTGAGTGGCCACTAGTCCAACTCGAGACGTCTCAAAGCAGCAGGACCCTCCAGTTATTTGAACAGATCCATGTTTCCATCTTATAAATTCATACATTTGTTCATTATTGGCAGCAGCACCCAGAGTATGGAACAGCGCCCTCTGCCTGTCAGATCCTCTCAGTATTTTACAGTTTTAGACTGAAACCCGCCTCTTCTCCCTGGTATTTAATATAAAACAGGGAACAACAGGGAGAAGAGCTGGAGAAAAACTTGAACTGAATAGAATTTGACTCTTAGCTCAAACATGTTATAAATAAAAGGCTTTGTTTTTGTCCTACACAAAGTTTTGAAAATGTTTTTGTGCTTTTAAGATTTCCAAAAGACGATATTTTGAGTCTTGTGCTTGTGTTTTAGTTGTTTTTACAGAACGTTGGAGTCATCGCCGTCGCCGCCTCCGTCATCCCGCTCATCCTTATTCCAGTCCTGCTTCTTCTTCTCCTGTTTTTATATTTAAGGCGTTTCTACCTCCAGACGTCGCGGGATATTAAACGTCTCGAGGCGACCAGTGAGTCTGTTTACTTTCCCCGCTGCGGCTTCCTCTCTGAAAAACACAAAATACTTTCCCTGGATTAACCCTGATGTCCTTCCAGCCCGGAGCCCCGTGTTCTCCCACCTGTCCTCGTCTCTCCAGGGTTTGTGGACGATCCGAGCGTTCAAAGCCGGCGACAGGTTACAGACGCAGTTTGATACGTATCAGGATGTGCACTCATGTTAGTTCACTTTATAATAGGCTCTGTGCACAACAGCGCCCCCAACCTCACTGTTAGCGTCACTACTTCCTGTCCAGTTTTATCTGTGTGAGGTTTTTGCAGAGTCACGTGAAAATGAATAAATATTTAAAGATGAGGCAGCGGACAGGGAGCTGGAGATGGGTCAGAGGTCAGAGGTCAAGGCGTTAGGGTCAGACAGAGGACAGGGAGCTGCAGATGGGTCAGAGGTCAGAGGTTAAGGCGTTAGGGTCAGACAGAGGACAGGGAGCTGGACGTCACTGTTACATGTTAAACACGACACAAATAAAATAAATACCTGACCAGAGGCACACGAGAGATGTTTGTGTCTCAATGCTAATGCTAATGCTAATTTTTTAGGCATAATATGAAAGAGTGAATGTTGTTTATTTGAGCAGGCATATAATAAAAAAAAAAAAAATGCCAGTTCAATAAATATATAATAAATAAATATTAAAACAGCACCACAAACTAAAGTATTCTACATATAAAAATTGAGGTGTCTTTATTTTTTATTAATTTGAATCGATAGTTTTGTGAATTGACTCAAAAGTGACTTTGAGACGCGGTGAGCTCGTGAGCTGCTGTGCGTGGAGCCTATTCACCGTAGCACAAAATACAATCTACACAAATAGAAATATTGATGGACTTTTCTTTTTCTTTTTAGCGACGTGGTTCTTGTTCTTGATGACGTCTCGGTGGTTCGCTCTGCGGCTCGACGGGATTTGCTCAATATTCATCACCCTCACTGCATTTGGCTGCATTTTACTCAGAAACGGTGAGAACAACACATATTTTTCTATTAAAGTGTTCAAGTATTTCACCACACAAGGGTTTCTCCTCCTTGATTGTCGCATTATCTGGAATGTTCCACAGTATGGCTTTAAAGCGACTGTGTTACACTGTTTTCTGATCTGTTCTAATGTTTAAACACACAAAAACCTGCAGATTTAGGCTGAGTTCTTCTCTCAAACTGAAAACACTCTGTTCCACCTTGTGATGTCATCATGTGGTAATACAGGAAGTGCTCCACTGTGTTTTTAAACTCCACACATCTTCACTACAGTTATTTGAGTCCTGGAATTACCGATCTGCTACCGAACTAAAGGTAAAAGTTGAACTTGAACTTGAAAAGTACCACTCCATGACATCACAAGGTGGAACGGTTTAGAACAGATGGAATCACTTAAAATTACCCAAATTCTTTATCAAAATCACTACATTTGATGCTTTAATAGTTCTAAAAACCTCTACAAAATACTTTTTCCTCTTTAAATGCATTAAACAGAAAATGTAAATACTTAAGTCGATTTTTTCATGTGATACTTTTACTTTTACTCGAGTAATCTTTTGCTCCTGTATTTGTACTTTTACTTAACAAAATGGAGTACTACTTCCACCACTGATTTTCTGCATAGGAAAAAAGTTACTATGTGGGGTTTTTTCTTACACAGCTTCAAAATAAATCCTGGTAAATCCAAAAACGTTACATTTTAAGAAGTTGTAGAGTTGAAAACTACCACTTGATGACATCACAAGGTGGAACAGAGCATTTTGAGGTTTGCAGATGTTACAGACTCATAATAAAGCGTCACTGAAACATGTGAATGAAACAAAACACAACTCCAGGTCCGTTTTTGAGGCGGTAACAGCTTTAGAACATGGATTAAAGTCACAAGAGTCAGTTTTGTGAATATAGGAGTTTTAAACTCTTTGGCATTTATTCAATTAACAGCCAAACTGCGGAACATTCCAGGAAAAGCTATTTAAAAATAGTTCCATAGAGCACCTTTTAAAAGCGTTAATGTTGTTAGGTTTGCACGCTGGAGAGGTGGGCCTGGTGCTGACCTACGCCGTGACCCTCGTGGGGAACTTTCAGTGGACGGTTCGACAAAGTGCAGAAGTGGAGAACATGGTCTGACCTCGACTCTCACGTAAAGTTTATTTTAAGAAAGGCATTTCTGCAGCGCCTTACACAAACAACCCTTTGTGCTGCCAGATGACCTCCGTGGAGAGAGTGGTGGAGTACACGGAGCTGCAGAGCGAGGCACCATGGGAAACCGACAGGAAGCCGCCTCCCGATTGGCCGAAGCAGGGCGCGGTGACGTTCAACAAAGTGAACTTCTGCTACAGCGACGACGGGCCCCTCGTCCTGAAAGACCTGAGCTTCAGCCTGGAGCCCGGGGAAAAGGTGAGGCTGGAGCGACATAACAAACCCGTGTGTCACAGCAGCAATTATGTGGTAATTATACAGTCTATGAACAGTCGTATTAGAAAGCTGAAACTATAAATAGACCGGCAGTTTTGTTTCTCAGTGACATTTGGAGCAGTTGTAAATTCTTGTTGATTTATTGTAATAGCAACAATGTTAGCGCCCGCCCAATCTGTGGTAAAAAGTGATAAAAATCTAACAAAATACATGTACAGTACTGAAAATACATATTCAGAATACTAATTTTGCAGAATCTTTCATTTGGTGATACTCAGAGTACAGTTACTTTACTAAATTAAAATGAATACTTGGTGGTACTTTGTGTAATTTTGGCTTTGAACTGCACAGTATTAGTGGGAGAAACAAAACGGCTCGTGAGAGTATTTTTCTTTCGCCGTTTACTCGTTTCTGTGTCGACTTTGCACCTGACTCAGCGACAGGTGCGTAGGAGAAGTACTTTGTCTGAAAGGTTAAGAAAAGTCCCGCACACTCTCACTCCTGATGCAAGTTTATTCTTACATTTTGGTCACTCTGAGGAGGAAGGTCAGAGCAACCGAAACGTAAGAATAAAATTGCATCAAGAGTGAGTCTGTGTGCGGGAGTTTCCTTCTGTATTTAGACATAAACTCAGAACAAACAGTGCAACAAAAATGACGCTGTTTGTCATGTTTGTTCCAGCCCTGGGCCTTAAGTTGTGTTAGTTGTTTGTGCATTATATGTGTGTCCCTGAATCTTCTACTATCCCCATAATCCTGGCTGTTGGACCCTTGGCTGTGATTGGAGGAGGTTTTCTCAGACCTGGCCAATCCTGGGGCTCACCTTCAGCTGCCTCCCCTCGTTTAAGAACATTTGGGACACCTGTGCAGGGCTGCTGGCTGGAGACACTTTGTACTGAAGCCGTTTTGTTACTGTGAAATTAGTCTTTTAGTTACCTTTATCTTTTTGTTTAAACCTTGAAAGTTGTATTGAGTCTTCAGAATGCAGTACTCTGATTGGAGCATGGACCAGAGTAAGTAACAAAATGCATTTTAATTAGTATATTTGCCTTATTGTGGAAGTTACTGTGACGTCGTTGTTTCATTTATTTATTTATGTAATGAGACAGGGACAGTGAACAATCTACATTAACCTAAACAGGAGAGATGCTTTGTACCAGGTTGTAGCTCTAGTGCTAATTTCCACCTGTCGTTTCTGGGCAGGTTGATGTTATAGTTCATAAAATCAAACATGCAAAGAAAATGTCTTTATAATGACCAGAGCATCAGAACAGTTCTGTTTCCTCATTCACACCCAGTTGTTAAAATCGTCGTCCTTTTCCAAAATCATCAGACAATTCATTCATTCCAGAACATCCCCCTCTCTCTCCAGAACATCCCCCTCTCTCCAGAACATCCCCCTCTCTCCAGAACATCCCCCTCTCTCCAGAACATCCCCCTCTCTCCAGAACATCCCCTCTCTCTCCAGAACATCCCCCTCTCTCTCCAGAAGAGAAGATCCCCCTCTCTCTCCAGAAGATCCCCCCTCTCCCCCTCTCCCAGAAGATCCCCCTCTCTCTCCAGAAGATCCCCTCTCCCCCTCTCTCTCCAGGACATCCCCCTCTCTCCAGAACATCCCCTCTCTCTCTCCAGAACATCCCCTCTCTCTCCAGAAGATCCCCCTCTCTCTCCCCCTCCAGAAGATCCCCCTCTCTCTCCAGAACATCCCCCTCTCTCTCCAGAAGATCCCCCCTCTCTCTCCAGAACATCCCCCTCTCTCTCCAGAACATCCCCCTCTCTCTCCAGAACATCCCCCCTCTCTCCAGACTCTCATCAGTCACATTCTGGGCACAGGTTTGGTTTGAGAGGAGCCAGTGTTTGACCAGGCGTGAGAATGTGCCATAGTTTGTACATGTGATCATCTGTCGGTCACATGTTCCCCTGACGGACAGCCACGTGTGAAAAGGCTGTTTCCAAATGTCGTCCTGCGTTTGGGGATCCTGCCCTCTCCACAGTGGATCGAGGGCTTGGGAGGTGGTTTCGGAGACACAAACTGTTTTAGTGGAGGAGCAGCAGAATCATGAATGATCTTAAACACTAGAATATTTGCAAACAAGATCAGGTTTTCAAGAATGTGACAGTGATGGAATAGTCGACTTTTCTTGTCATGGATCTTGATAGCACTTTTATATAATATGATATAATGATAATGACGTTCAGGTTGTATTTTGCACAGAGCTGATCTTAACAGTAAATAAGTTGTATAGGGACAGAGGTGTTTTAAATCCTCCCAGAGAAAGGGGGCAGTGTTGGTCACATGAACATAGACCGTTTTACACAAATCAACACTAGTTTTGTCAAATTGTCCATTGAAATGAACAGGATTCTCACTTAACCAGAAGAGTCACCACAAAGACAGTGCGGTTTAGAAACATTTAGAGGCAAAAGAGGGCGGGGCCGAGTCAGGTGAACTCAGTGTCTTTAAATTGTTAGTGATGGGAAGAGTTTGAAAATGTATTTACCTTTTGTAGTATAAGTTTAACAAATGTACAGATTCTAGCTTTTAAACTATTCACTCATCTTTTAACTTGTTGTATTCTTCAGGTCGGGGTCGTGGGGAGGACTGGTGCTGGAAAGAGTTCTCTGGTGTCTGCTCTGTTTCGTCTTTCGGAGCCAAAGGGGAAGATTTTCATCGATGGAGTCCTGACGTCAGAGCTCGGCCTGCACCAGCTGCGTCAGAAGATGTCCATCATTCCTCAGGTTTGACCTCGACCAGATGAATGAACAGCACGGGTCTGCATGAGGTTTTATTATAATGGACTTGTTTGCAGGATCCGGTGCTGTTTAGTGACACTGTGAGGAAGAATTTGGACCCGTTCTGTCAACACACTGATGCAGAGCTGTGGAGCGCTTTGGAAGAGGTGAGTTTCGGGCTGAAACATTGAGTCACGAGAACAGAGACTGAGTTGCCAGGATAGGCCTGTATAAATAGGGCTTCTGGGTAGTTGGAGGTGTGGTTGAGGTGAGCAGAAGAAGGTGGAGGTGTTATCCTCATTTTTGGTGGTTGTAGTTGACATTGTGTGTGTTTAAAATGCTTCACGCCCGATGCTCCGCGTGGCGGCCTTGAGCTGTTGACGGTTAGAAACCTCCTCTTCAGGTTTGTCCACTTTAACGCTCCCATATCTCTCACTGGTCAAAGTGCTCACAAGGCCAGAATTTAAAACTTCAATATTGACTTTTAATCTGCACTTTTCCTCAGTTTTGAAAGTCAACATCAGAAAGAATCAGTGAGAAGTTGCATAGTTTGATTTCGTAACAGTTTTGGTTTGGCTTCATGCTGTTGCCAAAGGATTTCACACATGCTTAGAATGATTTGGCTGGAACAAAGTCACTAAAAGCAGTAAAGTTAAAAAGCACAGTGGCTTTTAAAACATTAAATGCTCATTTATTACTAGATGGGGAACAGAAGTCATTGTAACGTACATTTTTTTAATGATTTAAATCAATGCTTGTTTTTTGTATTTGTAGAAAAAAATGTGAAATTGTGCAGAGTAAATGAGTTCGAGTTCATTCCTTAAATGTCAGACTGTCAGTACAACAGCTGTGACTTTTCTCTCTGCACATTATGAAGCCTTGAGCCCATTTTGTATCTTTAAAAGTTAAGCCAAGTTTGCAATGAAAATATCCATCTTTTGTAGTTTAAGTTTCAGAGATATGACTCACACCACAGCTCTTCAGCCTCTGTTCTGTGCCTTTAAAATCTTATCTCCATGACAGAATTAAGATTTGTCGTGTGTTGATGCGATGTGATGTTTGTTGCTGCTGTTGTGCAGGTGCAGTTGAAGACTGTGGTGGAGGAGCTTCCTGGTCGTCTGGAGACCGTCCTGGCTGAGTCTGGCTCTAACTTCAGTGTGGGGCAGAGGCAGCTCGTGTGTTTGGCTCGAGCTGTTCTCAGGAAGAACCGGATCCTGGTCATCGACGAGGCCACGGCCAACGTGGACCCAAGGTACAAGCTGTACACCCGTCCCACATGTGCACACTTAGCCTGTACCTGCCTCACATGGATAGTAAAGATACTCTATGTAACTTTTCTGGAGGTGGTGCACTCCTCCATAGATGCAAAATGATAGGTCCCACTAGAAAAGGTCCTGAGAGGAGCTATTTATTAAACATATATCACACACACTATGACAAGGAAGTTAATAATATTGCCTGGAGCTGAGAACATCAAACATTTTTTTTTTTTACCCCCCTTCAATCATGAAGAGGAGCATACACTAGAAATGGGGCTTTGAAGTTTAATTTCTTAATGTTCAAACCATTATCTTGCATCATTAACACGCCACTTTGTTTTTTCCAGGACAGATGAGCTGATCCAAAAAACTATCCGACAGAAGTTTAAAGGCTGTACAGTGGTCACGATCGCCCACCGCCTCAACACCATCATCGACAGTGACCGAATATTAGTGAGTAACTCCATTCACTTGTGATTCTTTTATTTAAAACATCATTAATGCCACAGATTACAGCATGTGTCTAATTATGGCTCTTTAACAGGTCCTGGACAGTGGAGTGATTCAGGAGTTGGACCGTCCTGTCACACTCCTCCAGGACACAGGAGGCGCCTTCTTCAACATGGTGCAGCAGCTCGGTCAGGCTGAAGCAGACGTCCTCCTCAAGTTGGCCAGACAGGTGAGTCAAAGTTCACGCGACCTTTGACCTGGTAGTGTTTCAGTTTAACCCGCTGGTCTTCTCGCACAGGCTGCACACCGAGAGTGCCCCCTGGCTGTTGGACAACACGTCTCTCTGTAAGTACTGCATTCTTTTTTTTAATCATAGGACAACACTGCTAAACTTGCAAAAATAGAGGTTTTTAGCACTTAAAGTGATCAAAGGCACTAGTGGAAATATGTGCAATACAAACTTATGAACAGAAAAATAAATAGTGTACTAAAAACCAGCAGCATCTCAAAGCAGACGGAACAAGCCCAGGGTCTAGTTTCACGTCTGTAGTCCTGAAGGCAGACAGGAGGGGGCAGCACCAGCTCCTGCACACAGTCTCTTTATAGTGCTGTTTCAAAGATGACGAGGCTCCATCTTCTGTCTCTGCGTGTCCATTTGAAATGTTTGGACGACTCCTTTTGTTGTAGGCCTGACAGTAAAACAAAAGTGTTAGAGCGGGAGTTTAATACTCGTTGCCAGAGGACGCTGTGTCACACCGGGGCATTCAAAGTCTATAGTGGACGTGCATCTTGAGCGATACAACGCCTCAAAAGTTCAACTTGGTTGAACTTTTGAGGCAGTCGACGTGCAGCGTCAACCAATCAGTGACCATTCTGAAGCACTGGAGTCACCTACGTTATCCGTGCAGGTCATGGAAACTGGGCCACACGAAAATACCACTGCTCATCTAGACAGCGCTCATGATGAAACACCTCTGAATTATGTCGTGCACCCAGACACGCCAAGCTGATCTGAAGATGACTTTTGTGCAGTAAATACACCAAAGCTATTCTCTCAACATTCATTGTGCACAAAAGGAGCAGAAAACACTGCGTCTGTCCTCAGAGGTGCGCATTTTTGACACCGCGGCGTCAAAAACGCGCTGGCCACCTCTGCATTTGAGGACAGACACTTTGGAAGCGCTGAGTGTTTTCCTGCACAATGATGTTGAGAGAATAGCTTTGGTGTATTTACTGCACAAAAGTCACCAACGGAGGGGATTGGCGTGTCTGGGTTCACGACATAATTCAGAGTCTGGCAAGTTTCATCACTTGCTCCATCTGGATGATCAGGGGTATTTTCGTGTGATCCAGTTCGATGACCTGCTGTCCCGCATTGGTTCGCGGATAACGTCACCGTTTGTGACTCCAACGCTTCAGAATGACATCGTTGTCACTGGAGCGTGACCTCTGATTGGTTGACGCTGTGCGTCGACTGCCTCAAAAGTTCAACTTGGTTGAACTTTCGAGGCGTCTGAACGCGTAGACACTCAAACCGCGTGTCCACCATAGACTTTGAGTGTGAGCCTGACAGCTAAGCGCCAGTCCATTCGGACCAGGGTGTCCGTGGTGCCATCAGACGGTTCAATGCCTGACCATCGCACCACCACGGGGACCTCACTAAACCGGCGGTGTATCCGAATCACCTGTTTAGCTGCTTCTTTTAACGCCACTGCCTCCTGTTTTCCCGTCTGCTGCACCATTTTGTAGAAGATGCCGTCATGGTCCTGTAGCAGAGTGTAGGGCTCATCGTAGGCACTGATTCGTCCGGCGTCTAACACCTGCAAACATATTAACATTAACATGCTGTTTGTGTTTCAGGCGATTCACTGAGCCATGCCCAGACAATCACCGCCCTCTGCAGGAGGCTTAAGGAATGACACCAACAGATCACAGTATTTTCCTAGTGTCAGCTGCTTTTGAGGCGCCACCACTTTTTTTACTTTTAACGAATGTGTGACATTTGCACAAAGTAATCGTTTTGAGTTGGATTTTCTAAACTCTACAGGCCATTTCACTGTGAATGTAATAAAATGTTCCAAATCCATTCTATTTTCCTGAATTTAAAGAATGAACCAAATTGCAATACTGTCCTTAGAGATTTTACCTACTTGATATTTTAAGCTCATTTTGAACTGGTTTAAGACTCAGATCTCCCTGGAGGTGCGAACCAGGGGACTATCATGATCACAATTGTCTGACTCAGGTGCCACTCACCAGGATGCGGTCGCTGTCGATGATGGTGTTGAGCCGATGTGCGATGGTGAGGACGGTGCACTCTTTAAACTTTTCTCGAATAGTCTGCTGGATCAGCTCGTCCGTCCTACAGAACACACACATCAGACACTAGAACCAAGTCTTTAAACCAGCAAAGGATCATGGTCTACAACAATACATTTCATCATACTGGGGCTGTCATAATAAATGTACAACTATCACAGTATTTGACTCACTGCCCTGAGGTGATGTGACGGCACCACATTTTTATTAAATCAATTCCAGTTGTTTCAGATGCTAAATGTAAATAACTTGGGGCATTTTTAATACAGTTCAGGAATAAATGAGACCTTTGAAGTCTAAATCACTTACTTTAGGAAATGTGTCAAAGGGCAAATAAATGAAACCATCTCCTAGTTCAATTAAAACAAAGGTCTCTCTTTTTTGACAATTGCTCAGTGTGTGAACAGTGCATGCAGGTGTGGGGACGGGTGCAGAGCGCTCGTACCTCGGGTCCACGTTGGCCGTGGCTTCGTCGATGACCAGGATCCGGTTCTTCCTGAGAACAGCTCGAGCCAAACACACGAGCTGCCTCTGCCCCACACTGAAGTTAGAGCCAGACTCAGCCAGGACGGTCTCCAGACGACCAGGAAGCTCCTCCACCACGGTCTTCAACTGCACCTGCACAACAGCAGCACAACAGCAGCACACAACATGACACAAGAGAAGAAGAAAACACACAGACAGGGCCAAGTTTGGGGTCAGTGTTGAGGCAGTAGCATTGGTGACGTAAACCGCTCAACACTAGAATGAACCAGTTGCCAGATGACACCACAATATTCTACAGGCCAATCAGATTTAATACAGACTGAGCAGCCAAGACACAGGTCAAATGTTGGAACACTGAGTTTTTGGGTCTAGTCACAAATAAAAATGGTCAGGTTCAACATTTGAGCATTTACTTTATGGATATTTCTTGGCAAAGTGCAGTGTAATTAATGGAAAAAAAACTGGCTCTTGTCCCATATGACGTCACATTCTCGTCTGAAAACTCGACTGAGCCGGAGGCGCTGGGCGTAAAGGTTCAACAGGATCTAAAGCCGACAGCTGAACAGAGCCAAGGCCACAGGAAAATGAGAGTGTTATGTAAAATGTCAGTAGTGGAGGAAGAAGAACTCCATTTTGTTACTTGAGTATTTTTTGCTATAGTTTCTGGACTTTTTACTTAAGCATCACATGAAAAATGTACAAGTATTTCACTATATTTAAAGCTTTATCTTAACTGCACAGATGTTGAAGTTTTACAAAGATTTGTGCTTTTGTCCAGTAGAAACAACTAAATCATTTTTTTCAGTTTTTATTTGTATATGTGTGTTTTCTGAAATTCTGAACGTGTTAAAAATGTCAAAAACCACTTGATAATAAACATGAATGAGACTGACCTCCTCGAGTGCCGTCCACAGCTGTTCGTCCGAGTGCTGGTTAAACGGGTCCAGGTTCTTCCTCATGGTGCCAGTGAACAGAACCGGGTCCTGTGCTCACAAATACAAACATTCAGATGTAAACTTCAGCAGGGTTCCCACGCTTCACTTGAAATCATTTCCAGCACTTTTTCAGGACTTTTCCCAAGGCCTTTCCAGCACTATTCCTGGACTTTCCCCATTATATAATCATGGCATCTATTAAAACATTTTTCTACTAAAAATGTAGTCCAACTGTTTCTGTTCATGTATAGACTCAATTACATTATATTTAACCAAAAATGTTCTTGTGTTAAAGCTGAAATCAAATATATACAACCCCAAAATATTCACGAAATAATTTCAGTTTAGTGTTAATTATGCTTTCTTCTTATGACACTGGTCGTCATGGTTGCACTTAGAAAACCATAGGGAGAATAGGGGGGATTTGGGCGTCCTCCTCCAAGAAATTTTGTACAAATAAAGTGTAATTTCATGCATTTTAGGGTTTTTTAAAAATCCTAAATGCTGTTATTTTACTGTGATGTCACTAACAAGTACGTAATTCAACTACAGCAAAGCAAAAGGGGGAAGCCATTTTCAAGGACAAAATATACACATTTCCAGGACATTTGACCCTTTTAGTAATTGTCCATGTATTTTCTATGCCTGGAAAACAAGCCAAGTATTTTCCAGGTTTTCCAGGTGTACGAGCCGCGTTGAGAGTTTTACCTGAGGAATGATGGACATCTTCTGGCGCAGCTGGTGCAGGCCGAGCTCTGACGTCAGGACTCCATCGATGAAAATCTTTCCCTTTGGCTCCGAAAGACGAAACAGAGCAGACACCAGAGAACTCTTTCCAGCACCAGTCCTCCCCACGATCCCGACCTGATGAACAGAACACGTTACAGCGCTCCCTAGAGGCCATTTTGGAGCGTCTCGACCTCTTCAGAAAACACTCACCTTCTCCCGAGGTCTGAACACGGCTTTGAGTTTATGCAGAACCACGGGACCTTCAGGGCTGTAGGAAAAACTGACCCCGTCAAAGGTCACCAGGCCTTTGCTCGGCCAATCAGGAGGAGGCTTCTTGTTGGTTTCCCATGGTGCTTCACTCTCCAGCTCAGTGTACTCCACCACCCTCTCCACTGAGGTCATCTACAAATAAGAGACATTGTGGTAGATTATCAAGACAGCAAAACATTTTAAAAGGTACAATATGAACTTTCTGGAGGTAGCGTCTGCGTGTTTCCATGGAAATAGAAAATTAAAACAATACTTCGGATAATTTTCCTTAGAGACAGATAAGTTTTATGCCATACTGTGGAATATTATAGCCAAAGGAACAGCAACATTTTCAGTGCATTAAACACATTAGAATAAAAGCATGTTTTTCATTCTGGTTTACTCATATTTAGGAAGTTACATACTGTAGCTTTAGATAATTAGGTCCAAATTCCTTATTAAACGTGGATTGTTGTTTCTCCACTGACACCACAGACTGTGTAAAGAAGTGACTGAGTGTGACGTCACCCACAGTGTTTGGATTCTAATGAAGCTCATCGAGGCCAGAGCAGGTTTAGAGGATAATTTAGAGCCGAGTTTCATATTTGGAATTCTGATCTCCAAGTATCATAGCAACCACAGAGCCAATCAGGAGCGAGGCTGTTGAAGGTAACGCCTCTTCCTGTTCGCACCACTGGTTTAGCAGGGAGAGAGCGCTTAGCAACGCTGTCAATCAAACCTGTTGCTAATGCTAACAGGAGCGACGTCGGGGAAAGAAGGACCTGATGTGTCTGTTTTTAATGTTCATATGTTGATTTACAGACACAGACGTGAAATAAAAAGCCCAGGATCATGTAGAGCAGTGGTGTCAAATTCACAGAGGCCAAATTTAAAAACTGTGACTAAGTCATGGGCCACACTTAATATTTATTGACATCTACATGTTTTTCAGAAGGGTTGGATTAAATTTGAGTGAGGCGACAGGGAGCAGATGCTAATGACTGTCAACAGAAGTGGTGGGGGCCAGTGCCAAAGCATTTGGGAAAGCATTCTAGGATTAGAGTATTACTGCTATACTGGTGCGGAGGTCGTCGGGCCAGCTCTAATACATATTTGATATGATCTCGTGGGCCAAATATATTTATATCAAGGGCCAAATTTGGCCTGCAGGCCTGAGTTTGACATGTCTGATGTAGAGGGTAAATACGAACATTTAAGACCAAAATGACGAGTCTGACAGCAGCAGGGACAGAGAGAGAGACAGTTTATCAATAGAAAGTAAATTGGAGCCAGAGTCGATGGAGCTGGAAGTGTGCCCATGATCACGTCCTGTTTGGAACGTGGCAGCTAGCAGATTAGCTATGTGGACGTATATAAACAGTCTATGGTTGATCTCAGTCCAATGAGGTTCGTCTGCTTATTTAAGTGAAAACAAATCCATCACTATCTTCATTCCACAGATTCATATTTCGACACTCGTTCTTAATCTTTTCCCTGATCTTTGCCAGCGGCTGACTGCAGTGATCACAATCACACGTCTCATTGCGTTACCATGTTTTCCACCTCCGCGCTCTGCCTCACGCCCCACTGGAACATGCCCATCAGAGTGACAGCGTAGCTCAGGGCCAACCCCACTGAACCGGCATCCAGCCCTGGAACAACCACAAACACGATTTTAACGACATAATAAGAGTCTGATATGTGAGCTCAGCCATCTGACATCTGCAACAGTAACACAGGAACACAGACGCTATAGCACCCTCTTGTGGCGGAAACAGGATCGTCAAAAGGACAAATGATATAAAAACATTGACACCTTTGACTTTGAACTGTTACTATAGTTACCTCTTCATGTACATAATGCTGTATTTTGAGTGATTCGTGCATGTTTGACTAATCCTCAAGTAATTCTGTGTTTGAGGCTTGTGTGCTCAGAAAATCTTTTTCCCCGCCCACATTCCTGTACTTCCTGCTAATTTGGTTAAAAATGAGGCTCCGGGTCAAACACAAAGGTTAAAAATGTGCAGACATTTTTCAAAAACCACAGTAAATCAAATTCTGCTGCTTGTCCTCGGGACGAGACAGAATCAGCTGCACTTTTGATCGTTATCGTCTAATAAGGTTCATCTCATTTTCTCTCAATCTATTTTAATAAATTATTTTATTATTAAACAAGATTAGGCTGTGTCTGAATGTCCACACTATTCCACTATTTAGGGGTCATGTCAGGAGAAATGTGGAGCATTAAAAAATTCCCACAATGCACCTTGAAAAGTAGTGGGCAGCAGTGGTAAATAGACCAGTCAATATAAAACAAAAGCACCGACCTCCTGAGACCTGAGATCTTTCATGGTGCTAGTCATTTCTCTGTTTTCACTCATCAGCCCAAATAAAGAATTATCTTCTTACATTCTGTAGTATCTAAGAAAAATTATGTCCACATATGAGGATATTCGTTCTATGTTTGAATCATTTTGAGTTTTTGCAAATCATGATTCAAATGTTCTATTAACACAGCAGCATTTGTCCTGAGTAAAAACAAAATGAGAAATTACAACTGTGCCTCAGTGTGTCTCATGTGAAGAGCTGCAGACGGGTGCAGACATGTCCCTTTACAAACAAATAACATCTGAACATTCTAAATTCTTACAAATATTCTAACCTGAACATTTTGCACTGCTGCTGTTCTGTGTGTCGTCTGAAAATGTGCACTGTGGCCGAGACACAGGAGGACACCAGGTCCCAGGAGGTTAAGAATCAGAAAAACAACAGTGAACAGAGACACGTCTTTAACTGGACACAACACGACTGAATGAAGCAGAAGCTCTGGTTTATCTCACTGTGGATCTGATTATGAGGGGTCAGGGGCTGTGGAGTGAGTGAGGGGTCAGGGGCTGTGGAGTGAGGGTCAGGGGCTGTGGAGTGAGTGAGGGGTCAGGGGCTGTGGAGTGAGTGAGGGGTCAGGGGCTGTGGAGTGAGTGAGGGGTCAGGGGCTGTGGAGTGAGGGGTCAGGGGCTGTGGAGTGAGTGAGGTGTCAGGGGCTGTGGAGTGAGTGAGGGGTCAGGGCTGTGTGAGTGAGGGGTCAGGGTCAGGGGCTGTGGAGTGAGGGAGGGGTCAGGGGCTGTGGAGTGAGTGAGGGGTCAGGGGCTGTGGAGTGAGTGAGGGGTCAGGGGCTGTGGAGTGAGTGAGGGGTCAGGGGCTGTGGAGTGAGGAGGGGGTCAGGGGCTGTGGAGTGAGGGGTCAGGGGCTGTGGAGTGAGTGAGGTCAGGGGCTGTGGAGTGAGTGAGGTGTCAGGGGCTGGCTGTGGAGAGTGAGGGGTCAGGGGCTGTGGAGTGAGGGGTCAGGGGCTGTGGAGTGAGTGAGGGGTCAGGGGCTGTGGAGTGAGTGAGGGGTCAGGGGCTGTGGAGTGAGTGAGGGGTCAGGGGCTGTGGAGTGAGGGGTCAGGGGCTGTAGAGTGAGGGGTCAGGGGCTGTAGAGTGAGGGGTCAGGGGCTGTAGAGTGAGGGGTCAGGGGCTGGGGGAGATCTTCAGACACAGCCATAATTCGTTTTCATCCCTGACAGTGTGGACTGCTCAGTAGCGCCTCAGAGTGGTCCCGTGATGTTGCTGTGATGTTTGGTCAGCTCATTTTAACATGTTTTGGTGCCGTTTTCCTCCTGACAGCGTGAGGACAGCGCCATCTGCAGTCTGACTTCTTCAGGAGTGAGTAAAAAAGCCCCTTGTTTAAAAAAAGGCCCCAGGTTTATAGTCCCGTGGTGCATTAAAGAACTTTGAATTACTTGGTGTATGAATTGTTCTATACAAATAAACTTGCTTTGCCTGTCGTCCTGCCTCCACCAGTAGGAAGACAGTACCAAGACCTTGTTTAAATCAGCTGACCAATCACATCTCAGCAACATCAGGTGACCACTCTGAGGCGCTATTATGTTTATGGAAACATAATTCCACATGATATGGTGAAAAACTACCTCTCAACCTAGCAGCAGTGTTACTTTTCTGCTCCTTTTACAGGCTCTGGTAGGCACCGACAAAAGCCCACAGAGCCACCTAGTGTTTGGGAGAGAAACTACATGCACTGCCTTCCTGTAGCTCAAAGAATAGACTTTAAAGCAGCTCTGCTTGTGAACAAGTCTCTTCATGGACTAGCACCAAAGTACATCTCTGACATGTTAGTGTCACATGAACCATCTCACACTCTGAGGACTTCAGGGACCGGCCTCCTGCTGGTCCCAGAGTCAGGACTAAACATGGAGAATCAGAGCTTCAGTTTTATGCAGCTAAAACCTGGAACATTCTCCCTGAAGATGTGAGACAGACTCGACTTTAACAATGTTTAAATCCAGGCTCAAAACAGTTCTGTTTATCTGTGCATGTGACTGATTATTTGTGATTATTTATGTTTTGATTTGTGTCATTTTAATTTAATGTTTTATTGTTATGGAGTTAAAGTTAAAGTTCCCAACTAGTAATTCCAGCTGTAATATTGTTTGGATTTGTGTGTCTTTCTTATTCTGTAAAGCACTTTGAATTACCCTGTGTACGAATTATGCTATACAAATAAACTTGCCTAAATTTTGGCTCCTACACAAATTAAACCTTTGTCTGGAAAAATATTAAAATAAGTTGTTTTTCATCTACTATTATTAAGCTATTTCAGATTAATATTGATGAAGAACAAAAGGAAAAATCATAATCTACATGTGACAGTTTATCACAAAAAATGCATAAAAATGGTCCAAATAAACTTACTGTCTCTCAGGATCAGACATCCAAAAGTGGCGGCAGTCACAAAGATGGCACAGAGTCCGTCGAGTCGAACAGCAAACCAACGAGATGTGGTGAGGAACAGGAACCAGGAGGCTGGTCAGAGGATAAACGTCACTGATGTGTCATGTTTTTGTGGATGTCCAAACACAGTGACGGCCGTCTTAAATACCTGAGTGTAAGTCCTGATGAGCGTCAAAAATGGTCTGGAACTTCTCCGTGGCACCAAAAGCTCGGATTGTCCACAGCCCGTGAAGAGAGGAGGAGAGGTGGGAGAAGACGGGGCTACGAGCTAAGATTAACAGAGTAGATTTAATAAAGAGTAATGGACATCAGACACCAGCAAAATACATTAAACTGAGTCATTTTTTGGAGCAGAATATTTAACATTAGCTCACGAGAGTCAACATGAGTTTAGGAATATGCAGAGCTCTCACTTGTAGCTTCGAGACGCTTGATGTTTCTGGACGTTCGCAGGAAGTAGCGCCGGACGTAGACGAAGACCAGGAACAGAACGGCCACCGGGACGAGGATCAGGGGTATGACCGACGCCGCCACAGCAATGACCCCGAGAATCATGAGAAACAACTGCAACAGACACAGAGTCAGTCCAAGCCAATCCAAGTCTGAGGTCGTTTTCACTGAGTTAGGGCAGATCATTTTCATTTCATGAATGGAGCAATTTGGATCAGCTCAATATCAGTGACACATCTCCTCCTGCTGGGTCTGCGCAGGTAAACCTTGGTCTGTCTGCGCAGACGAGCCAGGGTCTGTCACTCAAAAAGCTTTTCCTGCTCCGCCCCCACATGTACAGTCCTCATGGTGTAAAAAAAAAAAGCATCAGTGTGGTCGTGGCAATTAAGCAAATCAAAATCTGTTTTGAATGAGGAAAAGTCCTCACAAAGTCCTTTAAATCAGGAGGAAGTGTTTGTCTGAAACCCATGAACTCACAGCACTTTGTCATCCAGTGTGGGCCAGCGTGATAGAGGTGCGTGGGTCCGAGTGTGGGCCAGAGTGTGGGGCCAGAGTGTGGGCCAGAGTGTGGGCCAGAGTGTGGGCCGTGTGGGGCCGTGTGTGGGCCGTGTGTGGGCGTGTGTGGGCCGTGTGTGGGCGTGTGTGGGCCGTGTGTGGGCCGTGTGTGGGCCGTGTGTGGGCCGTGTGTGGGCCGTGTGTGGGCCGTGTGTGGGTCAGAGTGTGGGTCAGAGTGTGGGCCGTGTGTGGGTCAGAGTGCGGGCCGTCTGTGGGTCAGAGTGCGGGCCGTCTGTGGGTCAGAGTGTGCGGTGTGTCTGTGGGTCAGTGTGCGGCCGTGTGTGGGTCAACGTGTGGGCGTGTGTGGGGTCAGAGTGTGGGCCGTGTGTGGGTCAGAGTGTGGGCCGTGTGTGGGTCCACACAGACACCCGATTGAGGTGCGGGTGTGGGCCGTGGGTGGATCAGAGTGTGGGCCGTGTGTGGGTCAGAGTGTGGGCCGTGTGTGGGTCAGAGTGTGGGCCGTGTGTGGGTCAGAGTGTGGGCCGTGTGTGGGTCAGAGTGGGGGTGTGGTGTCTGAGTGTGGGCCGTGTGTGGGTCAGAGTGTGGGTGTGTGGGTCAGAGTGTGGGCCGTGTGTGGTGGCGTGTGTGGGCGTGTGTGGGCGTGTGTGGGCCGTGTGTGGGTGTGTGTGGGGGCGTGTGTGTGGGGGTGTGTGGGCGTGTGTGGGCGTGTGTGGGCGTGTGTGGGCGTGTGTGGGCCAGGTTATGGGCCGTGTGTATTGTTCCTGTCGTTGACTGGTGTAAATTTACCTGTAGAAAGTCTATGAAGGTCCAGGGTAAATTGGCGTCCAGCAAACCGATGTCTTTAGAAAACCTGTTCAAAACCCTCCCTGAAACAAACACACGACATTTAACACAAAAGCAGATTACATTTGTTTATTTTTAATATTATTAGTGTTAGATAAGAGGACATGCCGCTCACCGATGGGGTTGATATCAAAAAAGCGCACTGGAGTCCTGAGGATGGAGTTAAACATTCGATTGTGCAGAGTCTGAGCACTTCTCACAAACATATAAAACATGATGATGTTCCTGAAGAAGCCCAGAAGGATGGTGGCAATCGTGAGACCTGGACACGAGCGGCACAAACGAGTAAAACTTTAGAACAGATCCGAACACGGCTCACATTTCACTGTTCTATCACCCGGATGTGTTTAAACTGTTTAAAACTCTCAAATTTAATCCCAAAACGTGTTGGAAATGCAGCTGGATTCTCTCCTAAACAGAACAGGCGTCTCACCTCCATAAATCCCCAGGTAGAAGCCTCTGTCCAGCTCTTCAGTCCCGTTGGTCACAGTCACGTTCTGATTGGTCACTTGGTCTTGTTTTTCAGCCCTGAGCATTGAACAGATCAGAGGTTAAAGGTCAAAGGTCAGTCTGAGGCCTTTTGAATGTACCCCACACGCTTCTCTTACCAGTACGCCAGCCACCAGTCGTTCATGATGTAGGAGACCTGGGAACAGAAGGTCAGAGGTCAGAGGAAGGACTCGTTTTGCTGGACGAGCTGTTTTTACTGTTTTATTTATTTTAACATTTTTTGCAATTCAAAAAACTGTCAAAAGCTGTAAAAAGGTTTATGTAAAATAGAGCTGCTATGGCAAAAACATACACAAATATTTAATGAATTAGATCAGTATTTCAGTTATTTCTGTAATTAAAAATGTATGGATCCAACATATATTTTACTAGCAATTAATTTTTGTATTTATTTTTCAGTATAATGTTAAAACAGAAAAAAATTTACTTTAAAAAGCCCCAAACTGCCATTTTCTGATGTTTCCTCAACACAAAAAGAACTGGACTTGTGTTTTGTTTCAGTCACATGTTTTTAACACACTTCTCTCAAACTGAAAATACTCTGTTCCACCTTGTGATGTCATCATGTGGTAATACAGGAAGTGCTCCACACGCCTTAATTTCAAGAATCATTTAGATTGGATTGATTTCAGGTCTGGAATTGCCACTTATCTCTACTGAACTAAAGGTAAAAGGAGCTGTAGAGTTGAAAACTACCACTTCATGACATCACAAGGTGGAACAGAGTGTTTTGAGCTTTGGAGAAGTTACAGACTAATAATAAAGTGTTACTCAAACATGTGAATGAGACAAAACACAACTCCAGGTCTGTTTTTGAGGAGGTAACAGCTGTAGAACATGGATTAAAACTTCTAAGAGTCAGTTTTGCGTCATATAGGATCTTTATTTAAACATTAAAAGAAGTTTAAAAAAGTTGGCTGAGAAAGTTCTACCAGATTTTTTTAATAAACCTGGTTAAACGTTTGTACCTGAGCGAGTATGTTGAGGAACAGCATGAGGAACACGACCAGGTAGTTGGCTCCAGCTTTGAGGTACTTCACATAGAGGCCGACGCTGATGGTGCCCTGAGCTCGCGTCTCCTCCACCACAGTCTGCACCGCCTCCGCCTACAACCACAGCGCACATGAGTCTGAGCGCTTCCCGAGGCATTCTGGGTACGACGACAGCGGGTATGTCGTGAAAGGTTTAAAAATATATCCAATAGTTGCAGCAGCGTTGGAAAAAAGCAGGAAACTACAATGACCATGATGCTTTGCTGCATTTCAGAGCAGCCAACAGGAAGAAAACAGAGGCTGTGACTGAATTTCCACACTAGGGGGCACTATTTAGATGAAAAAGTGGTCAAAATTTCCCACAATGCACCTGGAAAAGTAGTGATTTGTTGGTCACATGGACATGGAAAGTTTTAGACAAATCAGCATGTTTTACATCAGATTTTTGCGGTAAAACTTTTCTCAAATTTGACATTGAAATGAATGGGATTTCTGCTAAAATGGAAAACAGTGCGCGGTTTAGCAGAGTTTAGAAGCGAAATTGAGAGTAAAGTACGAACCGGGAGCTGGTCTCCATCTTTGGCCGAGTGCACGGATGAGGTCTGAGACAGCACTGAATTCTGGGACAGGGTTCTGGTTCTGATCTGCGTCTCTGGGGCAGGTGTGTGAGTCTCCTCCTCTTCCTCTATCTGCAGCAGAGACGTGAAGTCCAGCCCCGAGTGCTGCAGGTCTGTGTACGTCCCTTTAGCGACCATGTGACCCTGACAAGAGCAGAGTCAAACAAATGAGTTACCTAAACCACGAAAACTCATCTAAATCTACCAACCGACACCAGAGACAGAAAACAGAACTTATTTCCTTAAAATAAAATAAAGACAGAGCTGATCCACGTGTGTTAGTCATTTTTTTAATCTCTCAAGTTACAAAACAACTAAAACTCAAACATTCTGAGTCTTTCTGGGCTTGACTATGAGAAGTATATAGTCTATAGTATCAAAAACCTCCTGCTCCTCTTTCACCCATGTGGTTCAAGTTCATCTTTCATCCCAAAGATCTATAGACCTAACATATATTTTAATATTTGTAAATCTGGGAAACAATGTCTGTTACCCAAATCTACACTTTAAAAGGGCCCTTATTCTTCTCATGTTTCCTCCCCACAAACAGACCTGGAGTTGTGTTTTGTTTCATGTTTAACACAAAAAAACTGTATATTTCATCTTGAGTTCTTCTCTCAAACTGAAAACACCATTACAACATGATGACATCACAAAGTGGAACACACTTCACTAGAATCATTTTATCAAACTGTCTTTAGTCCCCATTTTTTGTTTTGTTACTTTATGTTCTTGTCAATTTTATTTTCTTTATAAGTAAAAATAAGGATGTGGGTTAAAATATTTCTGATTGTACTTCTATGTGTAATTTGTCCAGCAAAATTAATTAAAATATAATTATTACAACAAAGAAAAACACTTATTAGAGAAATTACACCGCAAATTTGTGTTGTTTTTTTTTTACAGCCATTATTTTGCTATATTTCCCTTAAAATAACACAATATTCATGTATATATCTTTGACAAACACTCCTCCCACCCCAGCACTGACCTGTGGAGTGGGGGAGCGCGCTTTCCTCTTTTCAAATACAACGCTGCATTTTTGTGTTAAACTTGTTTGTAGTTTCAGTTTTAGTTTGTCTTGGTCACAAACAGATAAAGATAAAGCTCCACTGTCTCAAACTTCAGCCTCATTTCAGCCTCACTCAAAATGGCCAAACTCAGACTCATCAGGTGATTCTAGTTGACCCTCTGATTAGGACACAGCTCAGTACTGCCCCCTGGTGTCCACAGGGAGAATACATGTAAATCACCGAAACAAAAACACATCCTCTTAAAGTAACGGCCTTTGACACTTAGGCCGTGTCTCAATTCGCCACATGCACAGTTCGATGTTCTGTCGAAGTGCGGGTCGCAAAGTACGGTTCAAAACTTCCGGCCTCGAGTCGGTAGTTCTCAGTGTAGCCGCCATCTTGTCGAAATGGGACAGACACCACAGACCGCACTTCCGCCGCTGTCTCTGCGCGTACGTTACGTACGTGACGTACGTTATTTTAAATTATTTATTATTTAACAGAAGAGTCAAGGTGTCGTTGTCGCAGCCTTTTATTTCTGTTTAGATTGAATGAAGTAAGGAATTAATATTTCTCTTTGAATATCAATAGGCAAATATAAGGTTCGAGGTGATTTTTTCCCACTTGTAGTTACTAAATAACTATTAAAATAAACCTTGTTAAAACGTAATGACATTCATACAACACTGATTAGTTGTACATAAAGTGGGATATTACAGTTCAACGATTCGGTATTTGGGCAGGTTTAATTTGATCTGTGGCTAAACCACTTTAGTACCGTAGAGGGCGCTGTTGTCCTTCTGTGCCTGGACAGTTCATCTTATTTATTATTGTAAGTATTTTCTAGCAGCGCTACATTAAACTCTTGATTTACCAATGTGAAGGTTAATGACACGTGCCACACCCCACACCCCCCCACACACCACACCCCCACACACACACCACACCCCCCCACCCACCCACACACTCTCTCTGGGACCTTATAAAATCTGTCACATGCACATCTCAGACTCTTCTGTCCTTTCCTGAGAATCCGTTGCTCTTTTTTTTTTTTTACCAGTGGATCTCATTAAATCTTCTGACTTTGTTTCAGACTCTTGTTCCTCTTTGACTCTTACACCAGAAACAAACTTTCTTACATTATTCTTATTATTGCAATATTTTTAATGACAATAATTCATGATTATGATTATTATTGTTATTATTATGATAGTTGTTTGTGAATATCAGCACATTTCTTTATTCAGTGTCACTTATTTTGTTTTGTCCTCCTCAAACCAGCCCAGAAGAAAAGTTGTGTAAAATAAACCTGAGAGTGTCAGAGCTGCTCAGGTTTAATCCTCAAACTCACTGTACAGATCTTTATTCAGATTTAACAGTTTCATGTCGCTCTGTTGTATGTGACATAAACCAGTACCAACATTTGATCGTGTGTTGCGTAGCGGACTCCGTTTTCTTCTATTTTTTGCGTAGGCGCGGTGCATCATGGGATATAGCAGTGCGTGAAGTCTACGTGGATGGACACTTTGGTTACGGCTGATCTCCATGGAAACGCTGGAAACGCAGGGCACGTTTTGTCCTGCGCACTCGTCACGCGGCCGTAGGGGGCGTGGAAATGGGACAGTCTTTGTCGCGCCGAAATGACGTAACGCCCTTCGACGCCACACTCGAAGGGCATTTTGGCGATTGGGACACTGCCTTAGTCTTAGGCAACACCACAAACCCTGTTTAGGCTGAACTCTTCTCTCAAAACTGAAAACACTCTGTTCCACCTTGTGATGTCATCATGTAATAATACAGGAAGTGCTCCATTATGTTTTTAAACTCCACACACCTTCACTAGAATCATTTGGATCATTTCAGTCCTGGAACTGCCACTTATCTCGACTGAACTAAAGCTAAAAGGAGCGGTTCACTTGAAAACTACCACTTGATGACATCACAAGGTGGAACAGAGCGTTTTGAGCTTTGGAGATGGAGACAGTGTTACTCAAACATATGTGAATGAAACAAAACACAACTCCAGGTCTGTTTTTGAGGAGAAAACAGTGTTAGAACATGACTTAAAGCTACAAGAGTCAGTTTTGTGTGATATCACAGAACAGTAGAGTGTAGTAATAATTATATTTCAAACCTCTTTAAGGACGACGATCTGATCAGCTGCTTTCAGATACTGGAGCTGGTGAGTGACCAGGATCCGAAGCTTCTTCTTCAGGAGGCCACAGATGCACCTGGGACAGAGAAGTCACATGTTAAGGAGTGTATTTGTACAGAACAATGTGTACACAATGTAATTCAAAGTACTTTACAAAATAATAAAGGCATTAAAATCACGATACAACAAATCAAAACATAATTATCCTAAAATGAACAATCAGGGAGAAGAGGCAGAATAAAACCCTTTAAGTCACAGCAGATAAACAAAACTGTTTGAGTCTGGATTTAAACATCGTCACAGTCGAGTCTGTCTCACATCTTCAGGAAGTGAGACAGATTTAAATAAAACTCAAACACTGGGTCAGTCCCCGGTCTAGTCCCTGTTTAGTCCTGGTCTAGTCCTCAGAGTGTGAGATGGTTCTTGTGGCTCTCACATGTGGGAGATGTTCTTTGGTGCTGGTTCATGGAGAGACTTGTTCACAGAGACACAGGACACATGGGTTCAGTTTTAGTTTGTCTTGGTCACAAACAGATAAAGATAAAGCTCCACTGCCTCAAACTTCAGCTTCATTTCAGCCTCACTCAAAATGGCCAAACTCAGACACATCAGGTGATTCTAGTTGACCCTTTGATTAGGAGGTTACACAGCTCAGTACTGCCCCCTAGTGTCCACAGGGAGAATACATGTAAATCAAACAAAAAGACATGTATGTGCAGGTATTCAGTTCTGTTATGTTATTTTAAGTTATGTTATTTTATTTTTTTATTCATTCATTCATTTATTCTTTTTTTATATATATATATGGTTTTTTTTCCGTTTTTTTTTTTTTTGTTTCTTCTATAATTCAAAAACATAATAAAAAAAGTTTTAAAAAATGAATAAAAAAAGTAACTGCCTTTGACAATTATTTCACAGTCATCTTTAATCTTTGTTCGGGTTTAAATCCACAAACGTGCCGTTCCGTATTATTCTTAGGTTTAAAGTATTTTCGAGCTGACAACTCCACGCTTGTATTTGTTAATTATTTTTTGCTGTTTTATGAGTTAATAAATTCCCAAAACACACAAGATTTCTACTATTTCTACTAGAATCAGTAACAAAACTCATTCAGTGTTATGTAATTCTTCTACTTATAAACCAGGTGCTCCTCGTTAATAAACCTTTAACCTCTGAGTGGTTTCTTGGTGTAAAATGCTTCGAGAGCCTTGAAGGGGAAAAAAACGATACATAAATGTGACTTTTTGTGGCAGGAGCTCTCGTCCCGTCTCTGTCTCTTGGTCTGATCTACACGAGCTGTTGTGTAAATTATCTGTAAAATAATATCAGAACCAACAAAAACCAACAAACGGTCCCATTACTGACAGAGTTTCTGCTGCAGTACAATCTACATTCAGGTCAATCAGGCTGGACATTTGACCCTCGCTCAGCAACACCTCCACATGAGCATCTGAGAACAGGCAGGATGTACGAGGATGAACAACGGACGTGAAATAAAAAGACAAAGTTACCCGTCGTCTTCCTGTGAGGCTGAAGGATTTGACAAAGGCTAGTGCGGCTTTAAAACCTCTTGCAGTGTATCTTGACTAAAATTTCTACCAGTTCAATCCAAACTTACTGCTCAAACAGGTGCCTCCCGACCTCAGCGTCCACGGCGCTGAGAGGGTCGTCCAGGAGGTAGATGTCGGCGTCCTGATACACGGCTCTGAAACAAAACGAGTCGTTAAGACACACACGACAACTGAACCTCTAACTCTTTACATCTAACAGACGTGTTGTTGGGCAGCACTGGACACTCTCAGGTTATGTCACTGCTTACATGTTCATTTACAAAGGGATTATGGGTCTGCTCCCTCCAGATCGATGTATATTCAACATAAAACACATGGACTTTATGCTCTGATCATAAAACTGCTTCTTTCTGTCCCAAGTGTCACACAGAGACTCAATATTCTGCACCTTCGACGTGGAATAATCTACAAAAAGTCTTGAAATTGCAAGAACTGACTTCAATAGTTCAGTTCAAATCTATGTTGAAAGGTTTGGAAATTAAGTCTATGATTTGTAATTGCTTTTAATAATCTATTTTGTGGTGTGTTAAACGTCTGTGCTGCTGTCTCGACCAGGACTCCTTGAAAAAGAGATCAGCCTCAATGGGACTTTCCTGGTTAATTAAAGATTAAAAAACAAACAAACAAACTACAGCACTTTGTACCTGGCCAAATTGACTCGAGCCTTCTGACCCCCGCTCAGAGTCGCTCCTTTGTCCCCGATGACGGTCAAGTCTCCATCAGGCAGCAGCTCCAGGTCCTGCACAAAACACACAACAAACACATACGCAAACGCACAACAAACACACAACCTCACTGACCACAGAGTGTATGTGGCTCTATTTAAGACAAAACTATAGAAATGATAAGTCACAACAGCCCAGAGGATGGAAATGTTACCCAGAATGCAGTGTGTTTAAATGTGAACCTGATGTAGCAGCGACAAGAGCAGGACTTAAATCCCACAAGAAAATACAAAACGTGATATTGGGTCAAGAAAAAAATCTGCACAACGAGTGAAAAGTTTGACACACTCAGAACAAATACGTGAAGTGAGAAATATGGAGTTATGCAGTAAAGAAAAAAAAGTTAAATAACGCTACTCAGTATTTTTCAACAAAGGGTTTTCAAAATAAAATATATTTAAGAAACTTTTTTTTTTTACATTTTTCTTTACTACATAATTCCATAGATCTCACTTCATATCTGACGTCTCCTGTGCGTTTATAAAACAGAGAAAGTAATAAAAAAATAAATTAAAAAAACATTGTAGTGTATATTTTGTTCATAATTCTTCGCTAAAAACATTCTATTCATTATGATTATTATTATCTTTATCTTCAGCTTCATATTGTTTGGAAACTGGTGTAAAATAAAGTTCTTTCTCCAGAACAAAACTCTTGTGGCGTTTTGATTTTGCTGCACACGTGTAATTTATTTTTACTTATTTTTTGCAACATAAAAAACAAAACAAAAAAAAGTGCAAAGATATAATTTTAAATCTAATATTTTTTTTTTCCTCACCTAAAAAAAACAATCCAAAAATCATCCCCCTCACACAGAGTTTATTAAATGTAAAGTGTTTATTAAATGTAAAGAGTTTATTAAATGTAAAAAGTGTATTAAATGTAAGGAGTTTATTAAATGTAAAGTGTTTTTAAATGTAAAGAGTTTATTAAATGTAAAGAGTTTATTAAATGTAAAGTGTTTTTAAATGTAAAGTGTTTTTAAATGTAAAGAGTTTATTAAATGTAAAGAGTTTATTAAATGTAAAGTGTTTTTAAATGTAAAGTGTTTTTAAATGTAAAGAGTTTATTAAATGTAAAGACTTTATTAAATGTAAAGACTTTATTAAATGTAAAGTGTTTTAAATGTAAAGACTTGATTAAATGTAAAGTGTTTTTAAGTATAAATCTGTGCTGTAGTTGTGACAAACACAGCTCTGTTTCTTCTGTATCTACACTCGGGCCGCCCCATGACTTCAACACGTCTGAACCTGTGAAGTGAAAGAATGCAGAGAGTTTCTCCTCCGACGAGAAAAATGTGCACGATATAAATGAGTAAGACGCCTGAGTGAATAAATGTGCCTGTTTATATGTGACGTGTGTTTTGTGTCTTATATGATGTTGACTATTGAGAAAAAACTGAAGTCTAGTCCTGTTCTTAAGTCAAAAATAAACTTTAAACTTCATGTAAAATCACACTTTCAGCTCCTTTATGGGACCTGAATCTTTAGGATCTGGTCACTGTAAAGAGCCGTTCAAAAGACTATATTTAGTACTTCTGCTACTGCAAACTGGGAGCGGGACTGAGTTTTACAAAGTTTTTCAATGTAAAGTGAATTGGAGCCAGAGTCGATGAAGCAGGAAGTGCATCCGTGATCACTTCCTGAGCGCGGCAGCTAGCAGGTTAGCCATGTCCATTCATATAAACAGTCTGTGGTTCACGGTTTGAAATGATGCATTAACTAAATAAAACGTTTCACTACAATAATAATGATTTTCAAAGTGTTAAGTCTGTCCCTCGTGTCGCCTGTTCTGCTTCTGACCTGAATCTCGGGCTGGTTCAGCGTTAACCCTATTAAAGAATTAGCAAAACAAACAAAGGAGCAACAGACGGAGAGGAAAGGAAAGAGAAAAGGGAGTGGATTTAAAAAAATGAAAGAAAATAAAATAAAAAGTACAGATAACATTCATCCTCCCTCCTGGATGTGTCCCTCCCTTTTCTCTCAAGTCAAAATGTCCAATGCCTTTTGTTGTTTGTGTTGTTTCTAATATCACAAAAAAAATTAAATAAAAAATACATAAATAAGAGTAAAATGCATAAAAATCACACAGGAGAAGATTCTGTTCTTTTAAAAAATAAAATCTGGATCCAACACTCAATAAAAACCCTTTTAACTTTTTCATCTATCCTACATAACTCCATATATTTTACTTAATATATTTTACTTAATATATTTTACTTCATATATCTGGTGTCTTCTGTGTGTTTAGAACATGTAGAAAGTAGCAAAAATAAAGAATGTATTGCAATTTTTACATAGCGTAGCAAAGTAGTAATAAAGTAAAAATTAAACTGAAAAAAAAGAAAAAATTAAATAAATAAATAAATACAAATTAAATAAATAAAAATTATGAAAAAATTAAAATAAAATAAAGAAAAATCAGAAAGTAAAAGTTTCGGTTCTTTTTAAAATGAGATCTGGATCCAATAATATCGGCCTTTTTAACTTTTTGTCTTTCTGACATAATTCCATATATTTTACTTCATATATCCAGTGTCTTCTGTGTGTTTGTAACATGTAGAAAATGGTAAAACAAAAAAAAAAAGAAATTATTGCAATTTTTATATAGTGTAGCGAAGTAATAATAAATAAATAAATAAAAAATTAAATTAATAAATATCTAAAAATAAAATAAATAAAAATAATGGAAAAATAAAAAAGAAATAAGAAATAAATAGAAATGCATAAAAGTCAGAAAGCAAAAGATTCGGTTCTTTTCAAAAATCAGATTCGTCGTTCACGTCAAGGAGCCGTTCAAAAGAGCCGACTCGGGATGACTCAGCAGACGTCGCCCCCTCTCTGTGAAACACGGCGTCTGTTTCTTCTTCACGTGCGTCTCATCGTGAGGCATGACTCGACACCTCTCCAGAGCAGAGGTTTCTTTGGGTAGAGTTCATGGTGCTTGTGAAATGTGACTTTATTCATTTACACACGGCTGGTTTAACTGGAGCGGGGTTAATGATACAAACACATAATGAGACGATCGGACTTGAACTTCTTAAACTCTGATGTAATCTGTGCCTGATTTGTCTGTTATTAATGTTTAAATCTTGATTTACAGACACAATAGTGAAAAAAAAACCCAAAATGACGAGTCTCACAGCAGCAGTTACAGAGAGAAGAGCCACAGTTTTTCAATATAAAGTGAATTGAAGCCAGAATCGATGGAGCCAGAAGCGCACACATGATCTCTTACTGTTTGGAACGTGGCGGCTAGCAGGTTAGCTAAACAGTCTTTGACACAAAAACCCAAGAGCAGATTTAAATCAAAAACTGAATGAAAACAGAATGAAACACTTCAGTCGTAATTTTGAGTCTGTAATGAATCACACAAGTTATTAATTCAAACTTTTACGGCTTAAAACTGATCATATAACCATAAAATAACCCAAAATGTCTCAATAGTGCAAAGAAAAAGTCCCAATGATAAATACTGACCCAAAAAACACTGTTCCAGCTTCAGACAGAGAAGGATCAGTCGATATAGTGATTTGAATTAAAGGTCAAAGGTCATTTACCGATTTAAAATGATGTAATGTGTAAACTGCTCATTCACAAACAGTTTCCTCAGCGTGGATCAATAATCTGCAGAGTCTTATCTTTTTATGGTGTTTTATGGAGCGACCTCAGGTTCTCTGTGAGTTTAATGTTTAGAAAGCAGAAGCACAAACGGAGCAGCGATGATCCTGAACGACACGGCTCTTCTGAACGGCTCCTCAACGTGACAGATGGATTTGGATCTCATTTAACAAAAGAACCGAATCTTTTTCTTTCTAATTTGTTGCGTTTTAATACGAGTTAAGGCTGAACCAACATAAGAATCTGCCCAGAAGCAGAGCTGGCGACACATGTGAGAGATTTGTGAACAAAAAAAAACATATTTATCATCATAATAACAGTTTACTGCGACTTCTGCTGCAACTATTTCATTATTTCAAAAGGCAAACTCACTCCTACTCTCAGTTTGAAACATTTTAAACAGATCTGAGCCTTGGTTGTTTCTCTTTGTGATGAGTTTGGAGATAAAATGAGTTCTCACATTGGGTTCTGTCATAGAATAAATATGAAAAGAGCCCAAAGGAATCGAAAAGAGTCGGATCCACAGACTGTTAATATAAATGGACAGAGCTAACCTGCTAGTTCCAAACAGGAAGTGATCACGGGCCTTTACACAGTGGAGTTTCAGGTCCCACAAACCGCCCCACACTCTGCTCGTGTCTTACCCTCTTGAGAGCACACGCCTTGAGGACCCTCTCGTACTTCTGAGGGTTCAGGTCTTTCCCAAACAGGATGTTGCTGCGGATGGTTCCAGGAAAGACCCAGGGCTGCTGCGAGGCGTACGTCAGCTGACCTTTGACCTTCAACGCTCCCTTCTCGCTGGGTAGTTCTCCCCCAAAATAGAGCTGAGCAGGGACGACTGAAGGAAGAAAAAACAAGAAATTAGCAGGATTTTTGACACTTTTCTTTATTCTAATGTTTCCTCGTCACAAACAGACCTGGAGTTGTGTTTTTTTGTTTCATTCTCACATGTTTAACACAGAAACCTGCAGATTTAGGCTGGAAAACACTCTGTTCCACCTTGTGATGTCATGATGCGGTAATACAGGAAGTGCTCCACTGTATTTTTAAACTCCACACACCTTCCCTAGAATCATTTGGATCATTTCAGCTGGAATTGCCAATTTCTATTGAACTAAAAGGTAAAATGTAGCTGTTAACATGAAAACTACCACTTCATGACATCACGAGGTGGAAAAGAGTGTTCTGAGGTAGTGTCAATGAAAAAAACACAACTCCAGGTCTGTTTTTGAGGAGGAAACAGCTTTAGAACATGGATTAAACCTAACGAGAGTCAGTTTTGTGTGATATAGAACGTTTAAGAGCAGAGGAAATAGCTGAATTACGCTAGCTCACTTTTCCAGCTCCCACTGGTCCAATCACGGCCAACAGCTGCGGAGAAGTCAAACTCAAAGACACGTTTTGTAGAGTGGGAGCGTCCAGAGTCTGTGATGCACAAGAAAAGTCAGGTTTTAAATGAATAATGCTCAGAAAGAGGATGGAAACTGAATATGTCTAATCGTACCTTGTCCCAGTAGCAGACCAGGTCCTGAATCTCCACAGACGCACTCGGTTTCTCGTCGTCTTCGTGCGACATGGCGTTCGGCTGCTGAACCTCGTCCAACAGCAAGAACTCCTGAAACGCAGTATCTGAGCGTAAATGTGACTTATACAGGTTTACTATGAACAGAGAGGGAAGAAGTACTTAACAAAATGAAGTACAAGTACAAAAACGAAACAAAGACATACTCAAGTAAAAGTGTCACATGAAAAAAATGGGCTTAAGTCAAAGTATTAAAAACCCGTTTAAAAATGTATTTGATAAAAAGTATTTCTCACAGATTTTGAGTCTTTTAAAGCTTCAAATGTGGAGATTTTGATAAAGATTTGAGCAGAATTTTGTTCAACAGAAACAACTGAATCCATCGTTTGTTTCTGTTTTTATTTGTATATTTCTATTTTGCTCCAATTTTGAACATGTTAAAAATAAACCCTCAGCCTTTTCAGCAGGTCTCGCACAATAATAAAAATACTTTTACTTTTCAGTCCAGTTCAGAAATGTAGAGGAGTACAAAGTACAGATATTTAAAATGTTTGCATAAAACATCATGTGAGTTGTCAAGTCATGTTCTAAAGCTTTTACCTCCTCAAAAACAGACCTGGAGCTGTGTTTTGTTTCATTTACATGTTTGAGTAACACTTTATTATCAGTCTGTAACATCTTCAAAGCTCAAAACGCTCTGTTCCACCTTGTGACGTGGTAGTTTTCAAGTTAACAGAGACATTTTACCTTCAGTTCAGTAGAGATTGGCAACTCCAGAAGCTGAAAAGATCCAAATGATTCTAGTGCAGGTGTGTGGAGTTTAAAAATACATACACATGGAGCACTTCCTGTATCACCACATGATGACATCACAAGGTGGAACAGAGTGTTTTCAGTTTGAGAGAAGAACTCAGCGTAAATCTGCAGGGTTTGTGTTTTAAACATGTGAGAATGAAACAAAATTCAACTCCAGGTCTGTTTGTGACGAGGAAACATTAGAACATAGATCAGAAGTGACTTTACGACTTTTACTTCGTCCCGTCACTGACTATGAGGTTGACTGTTTGAAAACGCCACAAGAGCCACTTTAATGTTCACATTTTTACTTAAACGGTATCACGTCTGAGTGTCCATCAGCGTGTAGAGAGGGGAGCACCTGTATCCTGCGGACGCTGACTCGGCTCTCGAACAGCTTCTCGATGGCGTTGGGGAAGAAGAGCGTGACGGTGAGGCGCACGGAGGTGTACAGCGACACGGTGACAAACACGCGCGAGGCCGACAGCGTGTTCCCCAGCAGCACGTACACGGCGAAGGTGAAGAACACGATGACTTTGCTGGCGCAGAAGAACGACGCCATGTTGAGTCCACGCAGGTACGAGCTTTTGAGAATCTTCGAGATCTCCTTTCTGCACAAAAAGACACAAAAACACTTTATGAGAACTGTGAGGAATGTTGGTTTCTGGTGCGAGCGTCAAAGAGGAGCAAGAGACTGAAACAAAGTCAGAAGGTTTGATGAGTTCCACAGATAAAGTGAACAATGAAGCAGCGGACTCTGAGGAAAAGATGGAAAGAGCGTCCTGAGATGTGCATGTTGACAGGTTTATAGTGTCTCAGTGTGAGGGGGTCTTCTTCTGGTCTACATGGCTGTTACACATTAAGAAACTTTAAACAAAGTCAAACGAGGTGAGTGTTTTACAACCCTCTCAGACAGAATGAGGGGTTCACACATTCCTTAAAGACGGGCTACAGATAAGAAGTGGCTTTAACCAAAATGACCAGAGCACAGGTGTTATCTTCTTGTTCACACGTCCTTGTAAACCCCACGCTGCATCTGATGTAGTACTGCACCGCTAGAAAATACCTTACAGAACCAAGTCGTCTGAGGCTCTTAAGGTTGTCAATAACGAGTCTGACAGCAGCAGTTACAGAGAGAGGGACAGTTTTTTCAATAGAAAGTGAACTAGAGCCAGAGTCGATGAAGACGTGCACCCGTGATCACTCCCTATTTGCAGCGCGGTGGCTAGCAGGTTAGCTATGTCCATTTATATAAACAGTCTCTGGGTCAGGTCTTTGTGTATCATGAAATGTGACTAAGCTCCTATTTAAACCCGTTTCTGCTGAAGCAAAGGAGGACAGCGTGGAGACAAGATGACCGAGATAAAACGAGCAGTGCAGCAGACCTCTTCTGTGAGACGAGTGACCAAAGAAACTGATAATATTAATGAAGGACAAGTTCTGTAACAGATGGATGACGCCAGGGCCACAGAAATGCAAACAATGAACTGGAGGTGTCCTTGAGTAAACCATGCAGGGATCCAATCCAATCCAACTTTATTTCTAATGCACTTTAAAAACAGTTGAGCAGAGTGCAGCACAACAGTCATTTTAATGCAAATACAAATAACTACAAACTGTACACTATTTAAATCAACATATCAGTAAAAAGCTAAAGAGAAAAAGTGTGTTTTAAGAGCTGATTTAAAAGTATAAAGTGACTCTGTCTAAGGTGCAGGGGCACGCGTTCTACAGAGCCACAGACCAGCCTCAGAGAAGGTCCCAGAGAAGTTTCCTCCTGGTTTGTGGGACACTAACAAAGATGTGCAGACCTGAGCAGGAGCAGAGGGGAGGAGCAGGTCGGACAGATACTGTGGAGCGAGGCCGTGGAGGCGTTTAAAGACAAACAAAAGGAAAAAATTCAATTCGATAAGAGACAGGGACAGCGTTTTGAACAAGTTGAAGCCGTGCAAGAGAAGTTTGGAAGTTCTCGAATGAAAACCTCAACAACAAAATAGAAACTACAATCACCAATTGCATGTGCTAAATGTGCAGCTCGTTCATGACAGTCAGGCTCGTTCAAGTCGTACCACGTGACTGTTCTAGGGGTAGCCAAAGCTAACGATTAAAACGAGTTTTTTAAGAGCCGAGGACAAGTTTATGATCTAAAAATAAATAAAAATCGCCACAAAATTGGACCTTTGTGAAGCTATAGGTCCCTGTCAGTCAGTTTATGATTACATTATGCTCTATGTGAAAAATCCTTTCTGGACTGGAGGGATTTTTTCGTTGTAGTACCAAAGAGCGGCCACTAAACTAGCAATGCTCTATCCAGGTCCTATCTGCGTCTGAGTTGTGAGGTCACAGAGGTCACTTCCCTGTCTCCTCCTCTGCTCCTCGCTGTGGCGCACTCAGGTCAGCGTCTTCTGGACTAAAACTTTTAGACTGTCTACCTCTCAATGGTTCAGTTTTTTTAAATATGGACTGCAACCCTCCAACTCACCTCATGATGGCGAGCTAGATCCTATGTGGTGGAACAAAAACTGATTTTCACATTCATCTTACTGCAGATTTTTCTATTTTTTTGGAACCTATTCATATCGTTTTTTGAACTTTGGATTAAACTTGGACAGCTGCACCACAAACTTTCGCATCAGTGAATAATACAAATACAACTCACTGTCTATTAATGTTTGCCAGTTTTATTTTTAGTTTTATATATACATTTCTGGTTTAAAATTGCAATACTGACGTGTATTTGTCACACTTTACACTCAGTTAATATTCATGGTTAAAGTGATTCTTACCTTCTTAAATCAGAGACCAAAGCAGCGAAAGGCTTCTCCCAGGCGTACATCTTTATGATCCTCATCCCCGACACGACCTCGTTCATGGTTCTGATTCTGCTGTCGGTCAACGCGGCGGTTTTACTCCTGCACAGACACGTCACACAATAATGATTAAAACAAACGAGACGCTTACGGCGATGGAGCCTCTGAACGCGCTTACCTAAACTTGGAGAAGAGCCGTCCGAACATGGTTTGTGTGGGCATGAGGAACATCAGAACGACCATCCCGACGAGACACGAGGGGCCGATCTCCACCCACAGCAGCCCCACCACGGCCGCCGCTTGCAACGGCCCCACCCAGATGAAGTGCAGGAAAATGGTCACCTGTTTGACACACGCTGCATGAGGAGCCTTCACTTGTACCACACACAGTAATATCGCTTATCATGATAAAAAAAAAAAAAAGTCGAAAATAATAGTTTTATATAATCGCAAACAAAGACAAGAAGACAACCTTTTCATATGACCTTTAGTTTTGCTTAAAGACAAAATCTGAAGCTTGATATTACAAAAATATGAGAAATTACATTTGACATAAAAGACACATCAGTAGTATTCATTTCTTATTTAAATAAATAAAATAAATTACCGTATTTTCACGACCATAGGGTGCACCGGATTATAAAGCGCAGTTTCAGTTACAGGTGCTTTTTCTGCATTTAACACACACAAAAGAGGCACCGTTAGACGCACTCGTAACTCGCCCGGCGCTGCCTCCCAGTCTTTGTAAAACTGTGTTCGCCGTCTGCTGTCCACTTTTACCCGCGCCTTATAATCGTGAAAATACAGTATGTCTCTTTCTCTAGCCTTTCAAGTTCATTTTAAAGTAAATTTTTGCACATTTGATATGATCTCATGGGCCAAATATAATTACATCGAGAGCAGATTTGGCCCTAGGGCCTGAGTTTGACATATATGCGCCATTACATCACCAGAATGTGCAGAAAAAAGCGACTTATCCGCACTGTTCTCTGCTCGATTGTAGTTGTTTTCACTGATAAAGTAAATATGTGAGTAAATTATGACTCATTTCCATAAAACTTTTAAACTGTCAACTTTAATATATAACTATAAAATATAACTTTGATTAATACAGATAAAACAGGTGTGGAGTTTCTGGAGTTTTATCTGGAGTCGAGGTTGTGCGAGTGCAGAGTGTGGAGCGTAATAAGGACACGCAGCCCGTGGCTACACAACAAGCCCCGGATTTTAATTACAAGAAGCTTTTTAAGTCAATTAAACCTTTTGAGGGCGTGAGGCTTTAGGTGTTTTTTCCAGTTACAAAATGTGTGTATAAGTTTGATTCAACGGGTCACATCACACAAACACAAGCGAACTTTTATAGAATGGCTTAAGTGTAATGGATTTTAAATGTGTTTTTAAAGTTTTATTGTTTCTGTGTGTGTGACTTATTAACAATTAGTGCTATACAAATAAACTTATTACCATCATTATCATTACTATTCTTATTCCGTAAGTTGCAGTGGGTTGTATTAGTTTACATGAGGCTGTTGATCTGGACAGTTAATCAGTAAATCTATCGGGACAGAGCCGTTTTAAAGCCTCCACAGAAAGGTCACGTTAGTCACATGAACATACGACGTTTTACACAGATCAGCAGAGGTGAAAGTTCTGCATTTTTCTTGTAAAAAACCTCACAAACTATAAAAATACCAGTGTGTTACCCCTTTTCTCATCAAAGTAAAAGTGCACAGAGAAACTCCTCATCCTCGCCCTGTATATACTTTAAGGGTAGTGTATGTAAAATATTTAATCATGTAAAATATTTAATCAAAAATGAGAATGTGTTGCCAGTTATGACGATTAAAACCACAAACCAGCCCCGTGATGTGTCCACAGTAAATATAACGTCTAATCCCAGGGTCCGGTCGAGGAAGAACAGATACTGGAGCAAAAAATACTCAAGTAAAAGTAGAAGAATCACATGAAAAAATCTACTCAAGTAAAAGTATTAAAGTACATGTTTAAAAATGTGCTTAAAGAGTAAAAAGTAAAAGTATTTCTCACAGATTTTGCGTCTTATAAAGCTTCAAATGTGGTGATTTTGATTAAGATTTTAGTTAAATTTTGTTCAACAGAAACAAATGAATCAATGTTTGTTTTTTTTCTCTCGTTTTTATTTGTATATTTTTTGGGGTTTTTTTGTGTTAAAAATAAACCCTCAGACTTTTCAGCAGGTCAAAACTTTTCAGTTCAAAATGTAGTGAAGTAGAAAGTACAGATACTGCTCTTAAATGTACTCAAGTTTTCTCAAAAAGTAAAGTACAAATACCTTAAATGTTTACTTGAGTACAGTACTTTACTACTTTTACTTTGTTACGTTCCACCACTGCACATCAGCCGACTTTATATAATATTTTAGCGGTGAAACTTTGAAAAGAACGAGATTCAAACTTAACCCGAAGCACCGTCACGGAGAAATCGTGGTTTACTGCATTTATGTAAAGAAGTGGGCGGGGCCAGATAAGGTCAATACTTTTTCTTACTTCGTCAAAGCGGTTGACGTCATTGGACAGGAGGTTGACGATCTGACCTGTGGTAGTCTTTCCCATGGCTGCGCTGCTCAGACACAAGGCCTTTGAGGAAACAGAAGGATTTAAAGACGATTACTCCATGAGCCGCAACACTCCGAGTCACTCATTAACCGAACTGACGAACCTTTTTGTAGATCATGTGACACATTGCGACTCTGATCTTCATGCCCGACCTCTGCACATGGTAGAAGTAAATGTGATGGATCAGAGCCAGGCCGATGGAGCAAACAGACAGACCCGCAGCGTATCCCAAAGCAGCGTGGAAGGCGGCGGCGTTCTCCGGCTCGTAGCTCTCGAAGAACTGGATAATTTTGCCCAGAAAAACTGGCTGCACCACTTTGACAATCTCCTAAAACAGAAAACATACAAACAAACACTTTTAATTACAAGACGTTTGGCCGGGTGTCCAAAACCGCAACTGTGTGACCCGCTCGGAACAAGAACCAAACCCGTGTGACCCAAACAGTGTTGTGACCTCGGAACAAGAAACCAAACAGTGTGACCCGCTCGGAACAAACAACCCAAACAGTGTGACCCGCTCGACCCAAACCGCCCGCTCGGAACAAGAACCAAACAGTGTGACCCGCTCGGAACAAGAACCAAACCCGCTCGGAAGTGTGACCCGCTCGGAACAAGAACCAAACAGTGTGACCCGCTCGGAACAAGAACCAAACTGTGTGACCCGCTCGGAACAAGAACCAAACAGTGTGACCCGCTCGGAACAAGAACCAAACCGTGTGACCCGCTCGGGGGTGTGTATATATACACATATATACACATATATATACACATGTATACATATACACATATGTATAACATAAACGTGTGACCCGCTCGGACACAATATACACACATGTATACATCGGATATATATACACGGGGGTGTATATGTATACATATATATACACATGTATACATATATATATATATATATATATATACATATATACATATATACACACATGTATACATATATACACATGTATACATATATATACATGTATACATATATATACATATATACATATATATACATGTATACATATATATACATATATACACATATATATACATATATACATATATACATATATATATACATATATACATACATACAGTATATCTGAAGAATCTCGTCTGTTAAGCCTCAGAACCAGTCTGATGACCTCGCTCTTACAGTCACATGTTACATAGACGTGACATCCATGAACAACCAGTTTGAAATATCTACACAATTTGCTTAGGAGAAAAAATGAAAACTGCCAAAGTAACAACAGACCAACATAGTCTGGTGTCAGTTTGAGATCACAGACTGTAAGAAGTGACTGAGTGAGTGTGACGTCACCCACAGGGTTTGGCTCCAAATGAAGCTCATCAAGGCTACAGCAGTTATGGGGCTAATTTGGAGCCGAGTATCGACCGCGAGTATCACAGCAATGGGCGACGCTGTCAATCAAACCTGTTGCCAACACTAGCGGGAGCAGCTTCGGGGAAAGACGGCGCCTGATTTGTCTGTTATTAATGTTCATATCTTGATTTATGAACCAAATTGCCAAATTAAAAACACCCTGATCATGTAGGGCAGTTTTTCAATAGAAAGTGAATTGGAGCCAGAGTTGACAGAGCCGCCCATGATCCCGGAGGCTAGTGCATGTGTGAGACTGACCTCCACCAGAGTGAAGAAGCCCAGCACTGCGTAGGACTTCCAGTAGCAGCAGATGATGGCTCTGGACAGACTGGGGGGCTGCATGTTTTTGGAGGTCTTCTGGATGTTCTGCTCCCAGTGTCTGAGAAACAAAACACAGCTCAGGGTTAATACAAAGCTCCTTCTCATGTAATAAACAAGTGACTTTTAACACTGAAAAACAACCCTGTGGCTGTGAGATCAGTGGGAGCTGAACCAAAACAGTTTAAGTCACATAAATCAAAGCTGCTCTTGGATGTGAGCGTTTCATATCAATCCTGTTTCAAATGTGAATTCTTTGGATTCTGTTTCTAATTTGTTCAGACTATGTAACTCTTCTGGTTTTCTTTTGTTCAATAAGCCAGAAATGTGTCTCTTTGAAGATGAGGAAGTGACACAACCAGGTCAGTTTAAAGGTACTTTGTTTGTACTATGTTTAATGCCCTACTGTAGAATCTTCCAACCAAAGCAACTGCCTGTTATATGGAGACGAGCAGGTCGCACATCCGCCATCAGGAAAGTTACCCAGTGCGCCTTTAACGCTATATGATATAATGGTAGTACTAAGTCACAACCATAGACTGTTTATATAAATGGACATAGCCAACGTGCTACAGGAAGTGAGCATGAGCACCGGCTCATCCGGCTCCACTGACTCCACTGGCTCCAATTTACTTTCTATTGAAAAAACGTCGCCCCTCTCTCTGTAACTGCTGCTGTCAGACCTGTCTACATGATCCTACGTTCTTTTTATTAAGTTATTTTGAGGTTTTTTATTAGTTATTTTGAGTTGGGTTTTGTGTTTTTTTTTTTTTAAATTATTGAGTTTATTCATTTTTTTGTTTATTTTCTTCATTTTTCTTGAGTTATTTTGAATTAATATTTTAGGGGTTTTTTTCGTAATTTTGAGTTGATTTTTTGTTATCTTGAGTTTTTTTTTTTTGTTATATTGGGTTTATTTTATTTATTTATTTTTGTTTCTTTTTCTTCATTTTTTTTTTTTTGTTATTTTGAGTTGATTTTTTGTGATCTTGAGTTTATTTATTTTTTTGTTATATTGAGTCGTTTTTTGTTTTTTTTTTTTTTTGTTATTTTGTAGTTGTTTTTTTTGGGGGGTTTTGTGTATTTTTTTTTTTTTTTTTTAATAACAGACAAATCAGGTCCTTCTTTCCCCGAGGTCGCTCCTGTTAGCGTTAGCAACAGGTTCGATTGACAGCGTTGCTACGTGGTCTGGGCGGGAAGGGGCGTTACCTTCAACAGCCTCGCTCTGGATTGGCTCTTTGGTTGCTGTGATACTTGGTCTGTAATTCCTGTACCTGCTCCAGCCTCGATGAGCGTCACTTGGAGCTGAACTCTGTGGGTGACGTCACACTCACCCCGTCACGTCTTTATGCGTCTGTGGTCACGACCTCAGACCTGTGGCTTCCCTTTTCCATCAGTGGTTCACACACATGTTCAAACCACAGTCATATGCTCCACACGCTGAACATGACTGACCTCAAAACTATACAAATATCCAGTGTGTTACCACTTTTCTCTTCAACATACAGAGACCAGAGGTGGAAGAAGTGCTCCTTTGTGTTCAGTAAAAGTGCAGATACAGGGGCCAATAAATACTCAAGAAAAAGTACAAGTATCATGGGAAAAAATGTACTTAAAGAGTAAAAAGTAAGTATTTTGCATAGATTATAAAGCTTCAAATGTGGTGATTTTGATAAAGATTTGAGCTGAATTTTGTTCAACAGAAACAATTAAATCAATACATTTTTTTCTATGTGTTTTTATTTATATATATTTTTGTTTTGTTCAAATTACGAATGTGTTAAAAATAAACCCTCAGCCTTTTCAGCAGGTCTTAAACAATAAAAAATACTACATACAGCTCAAGTAAAAGTAAAAAGTCCTCAGGTAAAGTGCAGTACTTCTTTGTGACGTTCCTCCGCTGATAGAGACACAACTTTCTCTGACAGGTTTAATCTAAAAGCCAGTTTAAATTAAGATTACATGGTGAAGTGCTGCAGATAAACAAGCAAATGATTCTAAAGAATTCCAGGGCGTAACGAGAACCCGGAAAATTGGAATTTGACTCGGGATGAGAGCGTGAACAAGGATCTGACAGTGTGCTGCTGAAACAAGCCGTGTCACTGGGATGTAACGGCTGATTCTGTGCAGTTTGGCTCGTGCGCTGCAGCCACAGTCTTGGAGAACTGGACAATGTGGAAATAATCTAATTGTGAGTTTTATTAGGTTTGATTTGATAAAACACTGAGGGACAGGCCTGTCTCTGTAACAAATTTTGAAGTTTGAAGACGATAAATGATAATATTGAAGCTAATTTATGCCACTGACACAAAAACCCAAGAGCAGATTTGAACCACAAACTATTATGAAATCTATAATATTGTTAAAAATCATGAGCTGCAAGAAATAAACAGCAGAATGAAAAACTTTACACTTTATTGAGTCAGACAAGTTATTCATTCAAACATTTATGGCTTAAATCTTATGATATAGCCAATATAGTGCCAAGAAAGTGCACACGCTATAAATACTGACCCCAGAAACAATCATGTTCCAACTTAACTTCCACATACAGAACGATAATAGTTGGCATTATAGTGGCAGGTTAACAACTCATTTAATTATTTCATGTAATCTAAGATAATGCTTGTGCAGCAGTGTGAAGCCTGTACTCTCATTTCTACTTTATAACAAGACTTAAAGCAAAAAAAAAAAAGTAAATTTAACATAGTGTAAAGATGTTTGCGTGATCACCATGGTAACGTTAAACATGTCGCCGCACGCTCTTGGCTTCGGTTGTGTTTTTCCGTCCAGTCTCTCTTCGTTTTACTGTTTATAAACCTCCTGTGGCTGATCTGGACTCACTAAACTTGACTTTAAAAGTCAGTGTGAATTACTGTTTGTAAATGTCGACTGTTTAGCAGCGCTGTCAATCAAACCTGTTGCTAACGCTAACAGGAGCGACGTCGGGGAAAGAAGGACCTGATGTGTCTGTTATTAATGTTCATATGTTGATTTACAGACACAGGCATGAAATAAAAACCCCAGGATCATGTAGAGGGTTAATACGAACATTTAAGACCAACATGAGTCTGACAGCAGCAGGGACAGAGAGAGAGACAGTTTATCAAAAAACAAAAAAGAGACAAAAAAACCCTCAAAAAAAAAAAATAAATAAACGCAAAATAACAAAAAATAAATAAATTCAAATATAACAAAAATAATAAATAAATTCAAGATGACAAAAAAACAAAAAATAACTCAAAATAACTAAATAAAAAATTAAAAAATCAGAATAACTTTAAAAAAAAATAAATAAAATAACTCAAAATTAAAATTTAAAAAATTAAGAAAAAAAACCCCAGCTCAAAATACCTAAAAAAAACAACAAAACCCAACAAGACCAAAAAAAACCCTCAAAATAAACTAAAACATAATAATAAACACAAACTAAAATAACAAAAAACAAAACAAAAAAAAACTCAAGATAAAAAAAAACAAAATAAAGAATAAAAAAACAACCAAAATAAAAAAAAAAACAAATAACTCAAAATAATAAAAAAAAAAAAAACAACAACAACAAAAAAACAAACCAAAACAAGAGGGTCAAAAACATTTAAAGACCAAAATGAGTCTGACAGCAGCAGCTACAGAGAGGGGGGATGCAGTTTATCAATGTAAAGTGAATTGGAGTGGATGGAGTGCGCACATGATCACTTCCTGTTTGGTACATGGCAGCTAGCAGGTTAGCCATGTCCATTTCTATAAACAGGCTATGCTTCTGTGTATATATAAAATGTAGAAAAACTGGCCGTGTAGTAGAAATACTCCATCACAAACATGTACTTAGCTCTGCTCTTGTTGTCCAACTGTTCTACTGAATTTTTAAAAATAATTTATTTTCCCAAACTATGAGAATTAGGAAGTGATTCACATCTGCAAACCTCCAGAGCTTATCGATACAAAAATCAATACTGTTCTGAGTAAAAGGAAGCTACAGCCACAATGAGCAGGAAGTGTGTGTCGTGAGGTTATGATCAGACAGAAAACACAAACAAATGTATTTTTACACTGAACGCTGCAGCTAAACTCTCAGAACACTTCAGTATCTCAGCTAAACCTTTGGTCAAACATGTCGTGTCTCTTCTGAACTGTGACTGGTTTGTCTGAATCCACAAATCACTGTGTCTGATAAAGATTAACAGGATTTTTCCGTATGATGAGATTGTTACTAAGAATGGAACGGCTAAATATACGTAAGAAAAAGCCCATTAGGAAGCGTCCCTCAGCCTGTCAGACCCGCTCAGCCTGTAGCGCCGTTTAAGACCAGGCTAAAAACCTGCCTCTTAATGTGTTTTATTGTTTTATTGTTCTTTGTCCTATGTGTCGTCTTTTATACGCAGGGATTTTAAAATATAATTACAAAAGCAAGTGATAATGCTTTAATTTTAGGGGAAAAAAATTCTATAAGCCGCACTGCACGAGAAGCCGCAGGTATCCCACGTAGTAATATGAAAAATTAGCTCAAAAATGTTCATTTGCGAGAGACTAGTGCAGTTTTGAATGCTTTTTTTTCCAGTGTATGCAGGTGCGTGTTCTGCGTCCTGATTGGCTAAAGGAGGTGTGTGTTCTGCGTCCTGATTGGCTAAAGGAGGTGCGTGTTCTGCGTCCTGATTGGCTAAAGGAGGAGCCGTGTTCTGCGTCCTGATTGGCTAAAGGAGGTGCCGTGTTCTGCGTCCTGATTGGCTAAAGGAGGTGCGTGTTCTGCGTCCTGATTGGCTAAAGGAGGTGCCGTGTTCTGCGTCCTGATTGGCTAAAGGAGGTGCGTGTTCTGCGTCCTGATTGGCTAAAGGAGGTGCGTGTTCTGCGTCCTGATTGGCTAAAGGAGGTGCGTGTTCTGCGTCCTGATTGGCTAAAGGAGATGCGTGTTCTGCGTCCTGATTGGCTAAAGGAGGTGCCGTGTTCTGCGTCCTGATTGGCTAAAGGAGGTGCCGTGTCTCCTGTACAGGACAGAGTACATTCACGAGTTTCACTTTTGTTTTCTCTTCTGGGATTAATCACAACTGCAGCTGCGGCACACGTGCTTTTTGTTTTGATAATTTACTAGATTTAGATTTTCCTGAGTGAAGGAGGAGGATTATGGAGCCTTACACACGCTCTCCACATGGATACATCATATTTACCTGGAATTACACCTTTACCTAAAGACCGAGGAGGAGTTTTTTGGCGGAGTTTGGTTCATATTATGTGTTTGGTTTAAACTTTACGCTCGGAGGCTGCAGTTTCTTCTGTTCCCGGTAAGAAAACACACTGCACTTGGCACAAACATTAAACCCAGTGTTAAAACGTGACGGTGCGTTTGTTGGGACAGTTGTGTCTTGTGACCCTGAGCTGCTCTTCATTCAGGTGCAGTATTTGTTTTATCTCAGTCTGACTGTCCAGAAGCATCAGTTCAGATGTTGTTCGTATCAAGCGTAAACTCATCTTTTCCTCTGGTTTTGTCCTAAGTTTCTAAACAAAACTTGTGACTTATGTGAGACGGAGCGTCGTTAAAGTTTTGTAAAGATCTGCTCCTTCTTCCTTTTTATGGTCCCTACAACATTAAGTTATATATATTCACTCTTCAAAGTCTTTAACATTTGGCGACTCTGACCTAATCTCCACTTTTCTCCTTTTCTTTGTGTTTGGACATCACTGTGACACGTGATGTTTTACATAAAGTAACAAACTGAATTTCTGAATGACACACTGAGGCTTTATTAGCTAAACATTTTCACCAATTTTCTGTCTCTTTGGTGTGAAAAATGACACAAACCAATGTGTAACAGGGAGGATGGACCGATTTTTTATTTTCAGACTTATTTAATGACACTCAACTGTGTGGATACTGTAAATATAATCAGGTTTTACTATAATTTACCATTTGTCATAAAGCCTTAATGTAAATGCAGGGGGACAGTAACAGGGGACAGGGGGACACGAGTCAGCGGGGGGGGTCCTGACTGGACACTGACAGCAGGTGAAATGTTTTTAGCGCCACAGGGAAAAAAATGTATAAGTCTCACTGTTCCATAAGCTGCAGCGGTTACAGACTGGAAAAAAGTAGCGGCTTGTAGTCCGGAAAGTACGGTACTTTGGTTATTTCTCGGGGTTTTGTCTTTAGGCTGGACCAGTTTTTGTCTTAAAGTGTTTGTAGGTTTGAAAAAGACAGGAATCCCAGAATGTCTGAAGAAGCGAAACGTCTTCACTCTTACAACGATTTGTCCAGTTGACAGATTTAAACTTCGTCTTTTGCTGTATAATAATTCGATTTGTTCTGTTGTTCTAAAAGTTTTTAATCACACTGGGGTCTGGATGTCGGCGAGTTCCTCAAACATTTCCAGACAGCTGGGATTTGAAAGGATGGACCAGTTCTGCCTCTGGATTTCTTTCTACGGGGGCGTGTTAAACATATAGAAGATACAGGACGTTACTGAGCTAAAACAAAAGATACAGATGAGACTGAATCACTGATGAGGCTATGCTACAGCGAAACATGACGAGAAATCCAGTCCTGACGAAGTGTTTCACGCCACTAATGAAGCCCAGATAGAAATGAGGTGAAAGTCTGATTAACATATCTGATCAACTGTCTTTGTAATAAATGTTTTAAACTATGAATAGCCTTTATGGACAAACTTGTATCTGTTTTTGTTTGTTGAAGCTTAAGTTGTATTTTAAATGTGCTGTATGAATAAAATCAAACTGAGTAATAAAGTTTAGTTACAAACTCGTTGTAATGGTCTGTAACAAACACTGATTTTTTCTGGCATCAATATTAGTGAATCTATGACCAGATGTAGCAAATTAAAACTCACAAATTAACGTTTCATTATGATAAGCAAACTAGCAAAATGTTTTCACCTATGTACAGTATATTATAATGTGTTTTAAAGATGTGCTATGTAACTTTTCTGGTATATCCACTTCCAGCTCGTCGGTGTTATTGCTTTGTGTAATGTCACAGAATTATTCAGCCTATCCAAGGAAAGTCCTGCAAAATGGACTTTTCAGAGCTGCAGATTTGTTTCTTTTAAGTCGTTTTAGATGAATATTGTGACTTAAAATGTGTCAATTATAACAAAATGATCCACAAGTGTCAGAGATGAGAACTATAGAGACACAATAGCACTGATTTAACATAAGATGGACACAGAGAGCAGTGGGTGACGGACCCCCCACTAGAAACATTACATAATGCAGCTTTGATATAACTGTGTAAATATAAGGGAGCTATTTGGAGTCATTGTCATATTTATGTAATAACTCAGTAATCTGATTAAAACACATCGACACATGGGGCAACTTTGTGAAACTCCTCATTTTTAAGGGTTGATATTTTTCCCGACACGTGTATATATAGAAAAATCCCACGTATCCCCCCATATATCGCCCTGTATATCTCCTTATATGTGCCGAGCGGTGCAGGTGTGAGCTGTACCTCTGCAGCTCTTGCCCCAGACTCTGGGACCTGTCTTCGGGGAGAACGTCGTACATGTCATCTTCCTCCAGACTCGCTTGTATCCGACGCTGAACAAAGGGTTGAGCCAACTGCAGCGAACACAAAAAACACATGACATAACAGTAATAAACGAGTAATTCAGATCATAAAGTAATCAAAGAAAGACCATAGACACTTAACTCAGGGCTTAACACAGAACTGAACACATGCCCATCACATGTTATATATATTTTACAAGACTCTGACAGTACTTAACACAGAACTGAACACGTGCTCATCAAAAACATGAAGGCCTGGTTCTTTAAGTACATTTTCCATACATTTTTCTCATAGATCTTTGGAAAAAATGTGAATATTAAGAGTTCAAAGTCACTAACCAGCTTCATTATATTAACTATTATAACTATTATCCATAACGAGGTTGTTTTAAATCCAAAAAGCACATTTAAAACGCAGGATTCAGTGAAGAAGCAGATTTAAATACAACTACAGATCTTGAGGTTATTATTTACAATGTAGCTGATTAACCCTGAGCTTTCAAACTTTTATTTTATTTATTTTTTGGGAAAGTCTGAGAAAAATGAAAGTAAAATGTACTTTCAGAGCCGGGTCACTGTCCATAGGGTCATTAAGGCTGAGTGGACATAGGATAGAGGTACTTTGAGAGGTACTTTTGAGAGGTACTTTGAGAGGTACTTTGAGAGGTACTTTGAGAGGTACTTTGAGAGGTACTTTGGCTTTTGTTTCGGTTTGACCTGGTTTATTTCCAGCTCCGCCTGACAGAGTCTTAGTCTTAGTTTAAACCCAGGCTGGTTTTGCTCTAGTCCATGACTTTAAACCTGGTTTAGTTCAGAGACTTATGAAAGAGCCATGTGTTTCCTGGTACTGCAAACAGTCACGACACAGCTGATTTTGATTATAGTTTTAGTGGACAGCTCACTTCTTACGTGCGCGTAAAACTCGCGAAATGTGAAACTAAACAAAGCCACGAACAGGAAGCGCTTTGACAAACACAGGAGGCTGGAGATCTGCTCCACACGCACCTCTGTGAGCCGAACCATGCGCAAAACTTTCCAAAGTAGACCAGAAACACAACTTAACTACTGCTGCATTAAAAACAGCGCGTTCCTAACACTTTACGCACGTCTCCTGTTGCCTTATGTTTACTCAGATTTAAAGCAGCTCTTTCACACTTTACCCGTTTAAATCACCCGCTCGGAGGCTCGATGCTTTCGCCACTCACCAGAAAAATATCTTGGAGAGAAAACTGGCTGTAGCTGCCGGGTTGGTCTTGACATCTTTCCCGACTTTATCCATGGCACAAACAGCGCCCCGGGCCGCGCGTCTCCTTTACCTTCCTCTCGCGGGGAGTTGTTCTGGGAGGGAAGGAAATGTTTGTGGGTTAAAGTGGCACATGTCACACGGAGGTCGGAACCCCCAGTCCGCGCGTTACGTCTTCCCGGAGGGGCAGCGCAGACGGAGAGGACGCGCCCGGACGCACCGCCCCGCTGCACAACCCGCTGCAGAACCCGCCCCCCGAGACGCACGACTGGACAAACTCAAAGCTGCCCCGCGCTATTGGCTCCTCTCCCCGCTCTGGAGACATCCCATTGGCTGGAGGGTAACATTATACCATGTTACTCGACCATAGGTGATGTAAAAGTAGAAGTAACGTGCTTTAGGAATGCCACGTGCGCTGTTGGCACACAAAACAAACTGATTTCGCCATTTTTACGCAATTGAGTACGAGCTTGTAATTACCATGTGTGTGTAATGATAATACAGATCTTTGGTTTGGATCTGCATTATCTGGAGTGACCAGGCGCCCCCTTTGGCCCCGGGATAGTCCCAGTTTTACGCACGAAAGGTTCTAGGTGTTCTGGATGTGTTTGACTAGTTTTATCAGTCCAGGAGGGCGTGTGGTCACTTATTTAACTAAAATACACAAACACATGCTTTTAAATGAGCATAAGGCAAAAAATATACATCTAAACTGTCATAAAAGAGTTCAGTTTAATTTGCAGCAGTGTCCCAAATTTAATTTCGACATTCTGGTCACTCCACCACGTGTTATCACAAGTTAAAACGACATTTCCTCTTTTTTTTTTCGTCATTCTCAGTGTCCACTCACAGCTTTGGAGTAAGTTAGAGTCTGGAGATGACTAATGAAAACAGGCGAGTGCTGATAAGAGGAAACAGTCACTTTCCTGACCATAAAAACCTCACAAAAGCCTTTTTTACAAACGCAGCCGCTTGTAAAAACAAAACTAGGGCTTGTTTGGTCAGTAAACAGAGTAAACAGGGAACTCGTGGAGGAAGTCTACTAACATCCACATAGGGAGGAGATGACAGACGCCCTGGCACTACAGCTGCTTCCTGCACTGGCACAAGGGGGCACAAGACTCCACCCTCCACCCCACTGCCCCCTGCTCCTCCCTGCTCCTCCCTCCACCTCCTCCTGTTTCATTGTTCAAGGAAAATTTCATCCCGTCCCATGTGAGCGAGGTCATTTTTTCCTGACAAACTGTAATCCAACAATAACAAAAAACGGCCTCCCGCCTTTAATGTTGATGTTTAGCTAAAAACTGAAGGAGACGCAGCAGGTGAGCGGGCGTGGAGCGGACGGGGAGCGGGACAGTTTGCTGCAGGGATCAGCGTTACGTTCTCAGGCCTGTTTGGAGCTGCTCACGTTACCACAGAGGCCTCGGAGTCTCTGCGAACACGACTGTAAAGAACACGCCGGAATATGCTCACGTCCCAGTGGAAAAGGACTGTTTTTACCTCATCTGTTTTGTTTCATTCACATGTTTAACTCACAAACAAACCTGCAGATTTAGGCAGAGTTCCTCTATTCTAACGGAAAACGCTCTGTTCCACTTTGTGATGTCATCAAGTGGCGATACAGGAAGTGCTCCGCCGTGTTTTTAAACTCCATACACCTTCACTAGAATCATTTCTGCCCAATCTTTACTGAAAGGTAAAAGGAGCTATTAACTTGAAAACTTCATGACTACTTGATGACATCACAAGGTGGAACAGAGCGTTTTGAGCTTTTGGAGATGTTACAGTCGAAAAATAAAGCGTGACTCAAACATTTGTGAATGAAACAAGACATAATGTGAGGAAAAGGACTGGTATCATCGCTGTGACTGTGGCAAAAACATGATGTTCCAGTTTATCTAAGAGCAAAATAAGGAAATAGGACGAGCTCGACTGATAGGGATGATGTCATGACTTGTTACCAGGACGACGCCTCTGATTGGCTCGTCGCCGTCTGATTGGCCCATGCACCAACGAAGAGGCGCTGGGTCTAAACCACGGCCTCCTCCCACTGTAGTTTACATATAAAACTTAACGTATAGGCGTAAACATCTTTGTACAAGTATATCTTAAATTCTCTGGAGTTTATTTCTGCTTCAAATGTTTTATCTATATGTTTGAACACTGCTCCAAACCAAATACAGGCGGCAGGTCTCTAAATAAACCTGTGACGTAACACATTCTGCAGCAGGATATATTTGTACAGAGAAATACTGCGATAAATGATGAGATTTAAACTACTTTTTGCCACTGACACAATAAAAGTAATGCAAGATAATCCCAGTAAACCAGTTTTAAACAGACGGTGTCATTAAAGGCCTGAGCTGAAACAGATAATGTCCCGTTATGGGTCAATTATTAGAAGAATAGAAGTCACTTATTCAGACTTTTGCAGCTCAAATGTGATTATAGAGGGTCCTTTACTATTTTAATTCAATTTATAAGATATATGAATTAGATTTGTTCTCTTTTAAGTTGCATTTTTGTATGTCAGGCGTCCTGTTGATTCTTCGCTTTGAAAGAATCCCTAAGAAACGGCTCAAGAGAAGCACAGTGTGGATCAGGGTTTACTGAGATAAAACGGGAGACGCAAACTTAACAAAACTACAGAACAAAGTCTGGAAGAGACCAACCGTCAAAAGTGTGGAGACAGAAAAGAGAAAAGAAAAGTGGGTCCAGAGCATCTGAGGAGCCCATATAATCGTTATTAAATGAGGTCAAACCACTGAGTTTATGGACACTCTGTATTACAAACAAATCCCCAAATCTCCCAGTTTTTTACAAAGATGATACATCCTGAGCCCCTGATACACAGATCCAGCTTTAATAAACTGAAGGATAAGTTGATATAGTGACAGGTTTAACTCTAAAAAGACCCAGACTCATAACTGACGATTTGAGATGGATGAATTTCAAATTTGTTTAAAGTTCAGTTAATCCCACAGTCTTAAAAAGCCAAAGCCAACGGGACAAACTATGGATCAGATCTGGACGACGGGATCACACAGACACAGTCTTAAGTTACACATTTGCATGTTTTGATATTGTGTATTTTGGCCTTTACGACCTCTGACCCCTTAATACTATGATAACTATAATAACTATGTTAGGTTTCGTTCATAAACTGTATTTATATAAAAGGACATAACTAACCCTGCAGCCAACTCTGGCTCCAGTTCACTTTACAATAAAAAAAACACGTCTCTCTCTCTCTGTCTCTGCTGCTGTCAGCCTCATGTTGGTCTTAAATGTTCATATTAACCCTCCACATGATCCTGGCTCTTTTTTTTTTTTTAGGTATTTTGAGCTGTTGTTTTTTTCTTTTGTTTGTTTGTTTTTTTTTAGTTATTTTGAGTGTGTTTATAATTCTTTTTGTTTATCTTCTTCATTTTTTGAGTTATTTTGAGTTGGGTTTTTTTGTTATTTTGAGTTTTTGTTGTTTTTATTTTAGTTATTTTGAGTTTTTTTGTTATCTTGAGTTTATTTATGTATTTTTTTTGTTATATTGCGTTTATTTAATTTTTTATTTATTTTTGTTATTTTGAGGGTTTTTTTTGTCTATTTTTGTTTTTTGATAAACAGACTTCACGTCTGTGTCTGTAAATCAACATATGAACATTAATAACAGATAAATCAGGTCCTTCTTTCTTGAAATTGCTCCCGCTAGCATTAGCAATAGGTTTGATTGACAGCGTTGCTAAGCGCCTGCTTCCTGTTAAACCGAGCGAGGGGGAAAGGGCGTTACCTTCAACATCCTCGCTCTGGATTGGCTCTTCGGTTGCTATGATACTCGGGGTCATAATTCCTAAAATGCAGCTCTGCTCCAGATTAGCCGCTGTACCTGCTCGAGCGTCGATGAGTTTCATTTGGAGCTGTGGGTGACGTCACACTCACTTAACCCACTTCTTTACACAGTCTCTGCTCTTCAGGGAGTTGATAGTGTGTATTTTTGGTATTTCTGGTGGTGCACAGGAGCGTATACGACCTCTGACCTCCGTAACACTGATATACTGTGGTTTCATTACACGATGGGTGATATCATGAGGTCCCATCTGGTCTCTTCATTAACAGGTACATGGGATAAACGGCGCCCGGCAACAGCAGCCATGGAAACAAACTCAATACTGCAAATCTCAGGAGCTGCACCAAACACTGCACTGTCACTATTCTTAATCCCAGGAGTTTACACCGAGGCAGGGGATTCTGGGAAAACAGAATCTGAACCATCAGAGCAAATGTAAAGTCCAGTCATGTGGTGTTTGTGTAACATCATCAAAACACAGGGCCTCACAAACACACCCGGAGCTGAGTTTTGTTTCATTCACACATGTTTAAACACACAAACTCTGCAGATTTAGGCTGGAAAACACTCTGCTCCACCTTGTGATGTCATCATGTGGTAATACAGGAAGTGCTCCGCTGTGTTTTTAAACTCCACACACCTTCATTTCTAGAATCATTTGGATCATTTCAGCCCCGGAACTGAATTTAAAACGTCATTGAAAACTGAAAAACTCAAAATAACTCAAAAAATAAAAAAATAAAATAAAATACACACTCAAAATAACTCAAAAAAATGAACCCCAGGATCATGTAGAGGGTTAATACGAACATTTAAGACCAAAATGAGTCTGACAGCAGCAGGTACAGAGAGAGAGGACACAGATTTGCAAAAGATAAAAAATAAACTAAAACAAAAACAAACAAAAAACAACTCAAAATAAAAATAAATAAATAAATAACAAAAAAATCTAAATAAACTCAAAATTAAAAAAAACAAAACTCAAAATAACAAAAATAAAAACAACAAAACTTCAAAAAAAAACAAAAAAAAACAAAACAAAAAAAACAGCTAAAAATACCTAAAATAAAATTTAAAAAAAGAACCCAAAAAACAAACTCAAAATAACAAAAAAAAAACCCAAAAATGAAGCCCAGGATCATGTAGAGGGTTAATACGAACATTTAAGACCAAAATGAGTCTGACAGCAGCAGGTACAGAGAGAGGGACACAGTTAATAAAAAAAAAAAAAAAAAAAAAAAAAAACATAAAAATAACCTCAAAATAACAAAAAAACATCTTCAAATAAACATTCTGGTTCATTAAAGGTCCTAAATGACACAAAACGGACTCTCGTGAACTTTAAGTCATGTTCTAACGCTGTTCCCTTCTCAAAAACACACCTGGAGCTGTGTTTTGTTTCATTCACACATGCTTAACACACAAACTCTGCAGATTTAGGCTGGAAAACAGTCTGTTCCACCTTGTGATGTCATCATGTGGTGATACAGGAAATGCTACACTGTGTTTTTAAACTCCACACACTTTCATTTCTAGAATCATTTGGATCATTTCAGGTCCGGAACTGAAGGTAAATGTGTTTTTGAGAAGGGAACAGCGTTAGAACATGACTTAAAGTTCACGAGAGTCAATTTTGTGTAATTTAGGACCTTTAACGAACCAGAATGTTTACAATTTTTATTCCAAACAACGTGGTGTAAGTTCACTGCTGTCCATTTTACTCCACTGTGCTGTTAGAATACAAAGATGAGGTTGTAGTCGTGGGTAAAACAGCCAAAAGTTCTTGAGTGAGTCTCAATTAAAACATTCACCCACAGTTTACATTATCTGCAGCAGAACAGCGTCGTTTAGCTCGTCTGTTTATCTGACGAACCAAAAATACTTGTATGTCCTGATGTTCTGTTTGTAATCACTATTGGGAAGTAACTACGACTGTATAAAGAATCGGACTGAGTGAGTGTGACGTTGCCCACAGACTTCAGCTCCAGTCAAATGTCTCTTATTACAGACACGATAAGAAAATAAAAACCCCAGGATCATGTCGAGGGTTAATACGAACATTTAAAACCAAAATGACAAGTCTGACAGCAGCAGGGACAGAGAAAGAGGACACAGTTTTTCAATAGAAAGTGAATTGGAGCCAGAGTCGAATTGGAGCAGGAAGTGCCACATGATCACTTCCTGTTTGGAGCGCGGCGGCTAGCAGGTTAGCAATGTCCATTTATAGAAACAGTCTGTGGAACAACTGAATACATGTACTAAGAATATGTTTTGAGAGTATTAACTCTGAGTAACTGTCCAGGTCAGCGCTGGAAGAAGTACTAAAGTAAAAGTACAGATACAGAGGTTCAAAGTTACTCGAGTAAAAGTATCAAAAAATCTACTTGAGTAAAAGTATTAGGTGTTGTTCATTTGTCTAATGTAAATGTTGTGGTATTGATTAAAAAATGATACAGATTTTGGTCCATTTCTTCATTTTTCTTCTGAATTTTGTGTTTTTATTTTAGTTTTTCTCAAAGTTGAAGTTTAAACTCTCAAATTTTATTCAGGATGTTTCCACGGACATGGTAAAAATAACCCCTCAGATCATATGAAAAGTACTTTTACTTTACATTTACATGACACTTGGGTTGAGACGGCGCAGAGTCAGTGATACAAATATAAAACGGCTCTTGTGGTGGAATTTGTGGTTAGTACTTCTCTAAACGAGTGATGGGAACAAACTGTGTCACGTAAAGTGTCTCTGAGGCTCTTCTCAAAAGTATCACATAAAACTTATGTATCATTATTATTTATATTTGTAGTAGTAGCAGTAGTAGTAGTAGTTGTTGTTGTAGCAGGCTAGTAGTAGTAGTAGAAGAAATAGTAGTAGTGTCTTTATAATTTAAATCCAACTCTAAGTATTCAAAATAAAGTACTCTGATTACACGATGGAATCAGAGTATTTTATCAAATACATTTTACTGCAGTATTCAGTCTTCTGTAACTGAATACACTCTCAAAGTATTCTTCCCATCCCTGTGTGTACTTGTACTCATTTCCTGTTTAAATACTGACCTTTTACAACCCAAACCACAATCTGTGTTTTTTAAATATAAACCTTCATTTACCAGTATTTTCAGAGTGTTTGAGCAGCAGTGTTTCTGTATTTAGTAGTAGTAATAGTGGGCTAGCAGTAGTAATTGTAGTAGTAGTCATAGTAATAGTAGTAGTAAGAGTGGGCTAGTAGTAGTAGTAGTAGTAGTAGTAGTTTCTTAAACATAAACCTTCATCTACGAGTGTTTTTCGAGTGTTTGAGCAGCAGTGTTTTTGTATTTAGTAGTAGTAAGAGTGGGCTAGTAGTAGTAGTAGTAGTAGTAGTAGTAGTAGTAGTAGTAGTAGTAGTAGTAGTAGTAGTAGTAGTAGTAGTAGTAGTAGTAAGAGTGAGCTAGTAGTAGTAGTAGTAGTAGTAGTGGTAGTAGTTTTTTAAACATAAACCTTCATTTACGAGTGTTTTTTCAAGTGTTTTGAGCAGCAGTGTTTCTGTATTTAGTAGTAGTAATAGTGGGCTAGTAGTAGTAGTTGTAGTAATAGTCATAGTAATAGTAGTAGTAAGAGTGGGCTAGTAGTAGTAGTAGTAGTAGTAGTAGTTTCTTAAACATAAACCTTCATCTACGAGTGTTTTTCGAGTGTTTGAGCAGCAGTGTTTTTGTATTTAGTAGTAGTAATAGTGGGCTAGTAGTAGTAGTTGTAGTAGTAGTCATAGTAGTAGTAGTAGTAGTAGTAAGAGTGGGCTAGTAGTAGTAGTAGTAGTAGTTTCTTAAACATAAACCTTCATCTACGAGTGTTTTTCGAGTGTTTGAGCAGCAGTGTTTTTGTATTTAGTAGTAGTAATAGTGAGCTAGTAGTAGTAGTAGTAGTTGTAGTAGTAGTCGTAGTAGTAGTAGTAGTAGTAGTAGTAGTAAGAGTGAGCTAGTAGTAGTAGTAGTAGTAGTAGTAGTAGTGGTAGTAGTTTCTTAAACATAAACCTTCATTTACGAGTGTTTTTCGAGTGTTTGAGCAGCAGTGTTTCTGTATTTTTGAGCCTAACCCAAACCCAGCCACTAGATGGCGCTGGAGAACAATGCAGTTGAATGTACACAGGTGAGCGGCTCTGTGATTCACCAGCCTGCCCTTTGCTATCACTGCTCCACATCTCGCGCTCATGACTTTTCAGATCCTTTCAATTAAAGCCTTCCTCTCCCACAGATCCCCTTCCACCGACCCTCCACACGGCGCTGACTGACGCTCTACTCGTCTGACCGCGCCATATACAACCGCCGATTGTCCTAAAAAGTGTCATTCCACTTCGAATACTGACCTACCTTTTCCTGGACAGATCCTCCCACCTCCTCCTCCTCGCCCGTCCCGTTTAGAGTCCCACCTGCGAGACCTCCGAGGCCAGAGGAAGAAGCGGCGGGGATGGGGAGCATGGGGACAGAGATCGTGGCTTTTCTCCTGGCGATTTCCGGCTGGATTTTGGTGTCGTCGACGCTCCCCACGGACTACTGGAAGGTGTCCTCTGTAGACGGGACGGTCATCACCACGGCCACGTTCTGGTCAAATCTATGGAAGACCTGTGTCACCGACTCCACCGGGGTGTCCAACTGCAAGGACTTTCCCTCCATGTTGGCTCTGGATGGTGAGTCTGGACCAAAGAAAAGACAAGAATGTGTTAGACAAGTTTATTTCTACATTTAAAACGACTTCAGCTTTACATAAAAACACTAAAATATCCTGTCTACACAAAACTGACTCTTCTGAGGTTTAATCCATGTTCTAAAGCTGTTTCCTTCGCAAAAACAGACCTGGACTTGTGTTTTGTTTCATTCTCACATGCCAAAATGCTCTGTTCCACCTCGTGATGTCATCAAGTGGTAGTTTTCAAGTTAATATCCATCTTTTACCTTCAGTTCAGTCAAGACAAGTGGCAATCCCAGAGCTGAAATGATCCAAATGATTCTAGAAATGAAGGTGTGTGGAGTTTAAAAATGCAGTGGAGCACTTCCTGTATCACCACATGATGACATCACAAGGTGGAACAGAGTGTTTTCAGTTTGAAAGAAGAACTCGTGTGAATGAAACAAAATACCAGGTCTGTTTGTGACGAGAAAACGACATTAGAACAGATCAGACTGTTTAAATACCAGGGAGAAGAGGTGAGTTTTCAGTCTCGTCTTAAACTGAGAGGATCTGACAGACAGAGGGCGCTGTCGTCATCACCTAAGAACAGTTTTCTCACAATTATAACTTCTTTATAATGTGACACACTTTTTAAAACAAGTTTGACTTAACTTTTGGCTCTAAACCACATGCGTCAAACTCAAGGCCCGTGGGCCAAATGTGGCCCTCCACATCATTTTATGTGGCCCTGACAGGGTAAATTTAAAGGTCTGATGGTCTTAAAATGACGTTTTATCAGGAGATACGCAGTTACACAGCCATATTTTTACATCTTTGCAAACGCATATGCAATATTTGTAACTTGGATAAGTAATAAATACAGAAACAGTTTATTAACAAGTTTAAAACGTAGTTACATAATTTATTTTACATCTGGCCCTTTGACGGCAGACATTTTGCTGATGTGGCCCTCGGGGAAAATGTGTTTGACGCTCCTGCTCTAAACAATTATGAATTTTCAAGGATTCTTGGGCTTCATAGTGTTTTAAAGTTCGAACCGTTACCAAAAGCACAATTGACCATTTAAAGCAAAATATTTTATCTTTTGAATTCTGAAAAGTCTCCAAAATGTCATTGGAAGCTCCCACGTGATGGTAATTAAACCTTTTTTTTGCTTTTACAGTTTAACTATTTCTGCTGAGTCCATCACTACATAAAGGTCTGTGCTCTGGAGTTGTGTTTTGTTTCATTCACACATGTTTAACACAAATTTCTTCTTCTGTCAAACTGAAAACACTCTGTTCCACCTTGTGATGTCATCAAGTGGCAATACAGGAAGTGCTGTGCTGTGTTTTTAAACGCCACACACCTTCATTTCTAGAATTTTGATCATTTCGGCCCCAGAATTGAAGGTAAAATGTCGCTGTTAACATGAAAACTACCACTTGATGACATCACAAGGTGGAACAGAGTGTTTTCGGTTTGAGAGAAGAAGAAATTTGTGTGTGTTAAACTTGTGTGAATGAAACAAAACACAACTCCAGGTGTGTTTTTGGGGAGGAAACAGCGTTAGAACACAGTTAAAACCTCACAAGAGTCAGTTTTGTGTAATATGAGCCGTTAAAGTTCACAAATATCATTAAAAGTTGTGATTTTTCCCGCTCTTGTAGCTTACATCCAGGTGTGCAGGGGTCTCATGATAGCAGCTGTGTGTCTGGGGTTTTTCGGCGCTATTCTGGCTCTGGTGGGAATGAAATGCACCAAGATCGGGGGCTCGGACACCACCAAAGCTCGTCTGGCTGTTCTGTCGGGGTTCCATTTCATACTGTGTGGTAATCTGCAAATATAAAGACAGAAATAACGAATGAAATGAAGAAAAAGTTGAGTTTTTACACCGTTTCGTCCTCGCAGGGCTGTGCTGCATGTCTGCGTGCTCCATATACGCCCGCAGGATCACCGCAGACTTCTTTGACCCTCTTTTTGTCGCTCAGAAGTAAGTTGTGAGGATTAAAGGGGGAATGTGGCGGCTGATCAAAGTCGTCACACGTACCTCATGATTTCCTTCGTGTTTTTGTTCTAGATTTGAGCTGGGGGCTGCCCTCTTCATCGGCTGGTCCGGTTCAGTTTTATGCATCATTGGAGGATTCGTTTTCTTTCTGTCGCTGTCGGACGGGTTCAGTCTGAGGCAAGTGCCGATTATGACGATTTTTATAAGTGATTTAAGTCAGTTTGATCAAAAACGACCGACTCAAACTCATTTCATTTGCTCAGAATCATAATCTGAAGCTGCATCTTGTTTCGTAGCTCCAGTCTGAACACTTTGATTGGTATTAGTGATACAGTGTTATGCCTGAATGTTTCCTTTGTTTTCGCTCTTGTAACAATTCCACAATGAAAGTCATGAAAGTCATGAAAGTCACCTTCGCCCGAGCTCGACTGAGACGAGTCCCAGAGCCTGAAATATTCTCTCTTATTTTTGTCTTTTCATCGTGTTCTGTGGCACTTCAGGAGATTAACCCCGATCTGTGTTTGTACAGGGCTGAGTATTCATACAGAGGAGCAGCATCTCTGACCACATCCCGCCACTACCCGGGTAAAACGGCGAGCGGCGGGAAGGAGAAGGGCACGCACGGGCACACGCACGGGCACGGGCACATGCAGGGGCACGGGCACACACAGGAGCACACACACAGTTACACACATGGGCACACACAGTTTGGGAGAAACGCATATGTGTGAAACGTCTGCTGTGTCCTGTCCCAGTCTCTCTGTGTGTCCTGTCCCAGTCTCTGTGTGTCCTGTCCCAGTCTCTCTGTGTGTCCTGTCCCAGTCTCTCTGTGTGTCCTGTCCCAGTCTCTGTGTGTCCTGTCCCAGTCTCTGTGTGTTCTGTCCCAGTCTCTGTGTGTCCTGTCCCAGTCCCTGTGTGTGTCCTGTCCCAGTCTCTGTGTGTTCTGTCCCAGTCTATGTGTGTCCTGTCCCAGTCTCTGTGTGTCCTGTCCCAGTCTCTCTGTGTGTCCTGTCCCAGTCTCCGTGTGTCCTGTCCCAGTCTCCGTGTGTCCTGTCCCAGTCTCCGTGTGTCCTGTCCCAGTCTCTGTGTGTCCTGTCCCAGTCTGTGTGTGTCCTGTCCCAGTCTCTGTGTGTCCTGTCTCCTTCTCTGTGTGTCCTGTCCCAGTCTCTGTGTGTTCTGTCCCAGTCTCTGTGTGTCCTGTCCCAGTCTCTGTGTGTTCTGTCCCAGTCTCTCTGTGTGTCCTGTCCCAGTCTCTGTGTGTTCTGTCCCAGTCCCTGTGTGTGTCCTGTCCCAGTCTCTGTGTGTCCTGTCTCCTTCTCTGTGTGTCCTGTCCCAGTCTCCGTGTGTCCTGTCCCAGTCTCTGTGTGTCCTGTCCCAGTCTCTGTGTGTGTCCTGTCCCAGTCTCTGTGTGTCCTGTCCCAGTCTCTGTGTGTGTCCTATCCCAGTCTCTGTGTGTTCTGTCCCAGTCCCAGTCCCTGTGTGTGTTCTGTCCCAGTCTCTGTGTGTGTCCTGTCTCCTTCTGTGTATGTCCTGTCCCAGTCTCTGTGTGTCCTGTCCCAGTCTCCGTGTGTCCTGTCCCAGTCTCTGTGTGTCCTGTCCCAGTCTCTGTGTGTCCTGCCCTGTGTGTCCTGTCCCAGTCTCTGTGTGTCCTGTCCCAGTCTCTGTGTGTCCTGTCCCAGTCTCTCTGTGTCCTGTCCCAGTCTCTGTGTGTCCTGTACCGTTTTGTGTACTTCTGTCAGTGACTTGTGAAAACTACACGTTCTTTTTTGAGATGGAACAGGAAACAGGATTTGGCACAAACCTCGTCTCAAACTCACCAGTCTCCTTCAACAACTTGTCCTAGTCCAAATCCCCTTTATAATTCCAGTGATATTGAAAGTGTATTTGAGAGATCCTCGGACATTCCTCTGAGAATAGAATAAAAACATCATTTAAACGTTTATATGCGTTTACATGTGGATTATTATAACGTGTCTTATACGGTTTATTTCAGTTCGTTGAATGTGTCTAAAATGTCATTTCAAACTGATTTTACCTCCGAGTCACTGGGTCTTCGGCCTGGTACTATCTCCTCAGATCTGAGTCCTCCAGACCAGACGTTCCTCGTCCATCTCCACCTGAGAATATTATCATGAAGACCTGAGTGTTATCAGGCCTGCTCTGATACCTGAACCAGAGGCTGTGCTCCACAACCTCAGATCAGTAAACAAGTGTCAGGTGTCCACAGCACTGGGCATTCTGGGTAAAAGACTGCTTTGTTTTCAGTCTATAAAACCACTGACTCTATTTAAGTTTTCTATTTGCATCTTATAGACAGAACTATGTGTAAATGACCAAACAAATACTTTTGAAATAGTTGATAAAATGAGTTTAATGTGCTTTCCTGCCACTAGATGGCAGTAACACATTACAAAGGAGATAAAAGATCTTCAGAGATTGAATCAAACACAGAATGGATTTAATAAAGGAGAATATTGTTGTTCATGTTGTTTGTCATATAATCTGTTGATTTACACTAGAGTCACGCTCACAGCTGTAAACGTCCAAACAGAGAACTTCACCAGTCTATTGACCCCATGTTTAACTTAATTGTAAAGACGACGTCTTTCATCTCTTCTTAAAGCACATTCCTCTGTCCCCGTGTCTTATGGCCCTACATGTAAGTGTAATTATAACAGGACTAAGACGCTGCTGTATTAATGAGCCCTTCATACAAAGAGGTCATGATGTAGAGTAATAACCTCAGAGCATCGACGCTAAAAACGTCTCACAGCCAAAATGAGATTCTTCAGGAGATTATTCCAGATTACTGTCGTTAATATTTCAACGGCAATGTTGAAAAGTCTATCCTCGGTAAGTTTGAAGCTTGTGCCAACCAAAAAAACATTGTAATTACAAATACACATTCCTTATTATACAGGGTGTCAATAAAGTTTCTTTATAATTGTAAAATGTAATGACAAAGGCAAGTGATGAGATATATATGAATTATTATGATTTGTTCTGCTGTGCTCAGTGGTTATAAAAGTTTTTAATCGAGTTGCATTTTTGTATATCAGGCATCGTGTTGATTAAAGAGGCGTCGTTTTGAATGAACCTCTAAGAAATGGCTCCTCTTCAACAGAAGCACAGTGTGGATCAGGGTTCTATGGGGCTGTGTGCGGAACAAAGATACTAAAGCCAAAAATACAACATTACTAAACTAAAGCCAAAGATACAGATGAGACTGAACCATTGATGAGTCTCTGCTACAGCGAAACATGGCAAGAAATCCAGACCTGTCTTAATGAGCTTCATGCCATTAATGGAGCTCATATAGAGGCGAGTTAAATGAGGGAAAACACTTTGGAAACAACCGAGTCCAACAGAAAAAGTTTGATTAATACACTGCCTGGCCAAAAAAAAAGTTGCCACCTGGATTTAACAAAGCAAATAGGTCTGAGCCTATAGGTACGAGTCAGATCTAGGTCTTTTCGGGCATATTCCAAGAAGACAATGTGGCTCAAATAGTGACAGACTTTCAGGAGAGTCCAGACCTTAACCCCAGTGAGAGTCTTTGTGCTGGAGAAGGTTTGAGCAGCGTCAGACTCGACCATCGTCAGTGCAACATCTGTAAGAAAAACTAATGCAACACTGGATGGAAATAAATCTGTGACATTCCAGAAGCAAAATTGAAACACGGCGAATGTGTGACCTGTTTTTTGGCCAGGCAGTGTATATCTTATCAGTTGAATTGAAAGTAAACTTTAAAAATAGTTTAAAAACGCTTTATCGACAGACTGTATAACAAAGAGATGGTAAATAAGGAAGTGACAGATCAGTAATATGAGACATGTGCTTAGCGTTCAAATTCAAACCTGCAAAGATCTCTGGGAACGATCTTTCACCCTCATGTTTTGGTTCAGAAAGTGGCTGAATGTCCCAGATCGGTGCCTGAGTCAGCGTTGACTTCAGAGCCGCTCGTGAGTCCTGCAGACGTCCAGAACCCACAGTGATCTGGGGAAAGAGCAGAGACACGGGACTCAGGTTTATGGAGCCATTTGAGATTTGTAGCTGTGACTTTTGCGAAACAGACAAAATGAAGATCAGAGTGGTGCAGATATGGGGCTTCCTCATGACTGTTCTCGGTTGGATTTTTGTGGCGTGCACTATGGCGATGGAGGGGTGGAAAATCAGCTCGATCGGCGGCATGGCTGGATCGTCCATCATCAAAGTGGCGTGGTACTGGTCCAGTCTGTGGAGGTCCTGTTTCACAGACTCCACGGCCGTCAGCAACTGCTACGACTTCCCGGTGCTGTGGTCAGTGGAAGGTGAGTCCGAGCGTCGTCTTTGGACAAAACGATTCACTGTTTTGACGTTATTATTTGGATTTTCCAGGTCACATTCAGATCGTGCGGGGGCTGCTGATGGCCGCTCTCTCTTTGGGGATGCTCGGGTTTGTTCTGAGCATGTTGGGGATGGAGTGCACGTATCTCGGAGGCCAGGAGCTGTCCAAATACAAAAAGGTCTACGCTGGAGGATGGTGCCACATTATAAGCGGTAAATTCATGTTGTTATAATGAGTTTAATACATATTCTAGTCTCATTTTTACGTCATTTCAAACCTTTACTCCTACAAATCGTGCTTGTGTTTCTGTATTGGACGACAGTAGCTCAGCTGATCACATCCACCGTCTCACAGGTTGGTGGTGCGATTCCAGCTCCTACAAATGAATGCTGTCGTTGTGTCCTTGGGCAAGATGCTTAACCCAGCTTACCCCAAGTGTCTGTGTACACTGGTGTATGAATGTGTGTGTGAAAGGGTGATTCCTTGTTGTTAAGTGCTGTATAAAAACATGACTCTTTACTATTCCACATACCGTATTTTCTGGAGTATAAGTACTCCACGCAAGTATTTACAGCCAAAAAATGCAGAATAATTAAGAAAAAACATATTTCACGCATAAATCTCATCTGAGTATAAGTATTTACAGCCAAAAAATGCAGAATAATGAAGAAAAAACATATTTCACACATAAATCGGATGTGAGTAGAAGTATTTACAGCCAAAAAATTAAGAAAAAAACATATTTCACTTATAAATCGGATCTGAGTATAAGTATTTACAGGCAAAAAATGCAAAATAATTAAGAAAAAACATATTTCACTTATAAATCGGATCTGAGTAGAAGTATTTACAGCCAAAAAATGCAGAATAATGAAGAAAAAAAACATATATTTCACATGTAAAATAATGCACTTGAATATAAGTCGCACCCTCGGCCAAACTATGAACAAAGTGCGACTTATATTCCAGAAAGTGCATGTTCTGAACTGTGCAGCTGATCTTTGTACCTTTAGGCGTCCTGTCCACGAGCGGATACGCCGTTTATGCTCAGTTCGTCTCTGTTGAATATTTTAATCCCCGACTTCCACGACCTAAAGTAAGTAACACAAAATCATGAATGAGTTTCTAATGATCGGTGTGTTTAAGTGCGCCCCCGTGTGTTCAAACGCAGATACGACCTGGGCACGCCGCTGTTCCTGGGCTGGGTGGGCTCTGCGTTCCACATGGCCGGCGGGTTCTTCTACCTGTGGTCTGCGTGCTCGCCGCTCTGTGGAGGGCAGGAGGTGGTGTGAGTGTGAAAAACATGATTATTATGTTAACGAGGCAGAGGCCGATGGGTTAATAAACGAGCTAAACTTCCGCAATAAATGGAGCTCGTAAAATAAAACATGTGTGAACACTTCAAACTCAGTGAGCAACTCGGGCCTGAAGCGACAGAAGGAAACAGCACGGGTCCTGTTTACTCTAGATACAGCCACAGGTGGAAGAAGTATGAACCTTTGTTACTTAAGTACAAGTACAGGTACCAGAGCAAAAAAAAAAAACTCATGTAAAAGTATCACATGAAAACATCTGCTCAAGTAAAAGTATTAAAGTACCTGTTTAAAATGTGCTTAAAGAGTAAAAAGTAGAAGTATTTCTCACAGATTTTGTGGTGATTTTTACTTGAGTACATTTAAGTACTTTTAACAGTGGAGAAAGTACAGATACTGCTCTCAGATGTACTCAAGTAAAAGTAAAAGGTATCCCCTAAGTTTCTGAATTGGCCTGAAAAGTGAAAGTATTTTTATGATTGTGTGAGAGCTGCTGAAAAGGCTCAGGTTTATTTTACACGTTCAGAATCTGAGCAAAACTAAAATATACAAATAAAAACAAAATTCAGCTCAAATCTTGATCAAAATCACCACATCTGAGGCTTTACAAGACTCAAAATCTGTGAGAAATACTTTTACTTTTTACTCTTTCAGTACATTTTTAAACATGTACTTAAATACTTTTACTTAAGCAGATTTTTCATGTGATACTTTTATTTTTACTTGAGTATTTTTTTTGCTCCAGTATCTGTACTTTTACTGAAGTAACAAAAGTGAGTACTTTTTCTACCTCTCACAGTGGTCTCTGGGATTAGAAAAAAATGTAATAATAATCCCCAAAATATCCACCCTTTGAAAAAAAAAAAAAAGGTGAATAACTCGACTAAATATTTGACAACATTTTTTGACAAAGGAAAAGCGGCAATTTTGAGGATTTGAATATTTTTAAAAAATATATATTTAGTAGAGTTATTACTGGGTTCACCGTGAGCTGGTTTTAATCGTCATAACTGGCAACACATCCTGTTTTTTGATTTGATATTTTGCAAGGCCACGGCACAAAATATTAATAATTATAATATAAGGGGTTTTTTTTAGCAATTTTAGCACAACATTTAAAGTTTGATCAGAGCCTCTCATTCAATGTTTTTTTCTTTATTTTTACTACTTTCTACATTTTAAACACACACAGAAGACATGAAATATATGAAGTTAGATATATGGAATTATGTAGTAAAGAGAAAAGTTACATAAGGTTTTTTTAATATTCAGATCCTCAAAATTGCCGCCCCTTGAAAAAAAAAGTTGAATAACTCGACTAAATATTTTTTGACAAGCAAAGGGCGGCCATTTTGAGGATTTTAATATAAAAAAAAACATATAGTAGAGTTATTTAACTTTTTTCTTTACGACATAATTCCAAATATCTGACTTCATACAGCTGATGTCTTTTGTTCGTGTATAAAAAGTAGAAAGTGGTAAAAATGTAAAAGCCCTGACTGAGAGGGTCCAGACTTTTGACTGGCCGTGTGTATATTTTTATTTCAGGGTTGTAGCCGCCAAAACCGAACCCGACGTGGAGCAGAACACCTCCACCAACCTGAACAAGTCCACCACAGCTTTGTCCACAAGGTCCAACCTCACCTCCAAAACCAGACGGTCCTCCCTCTCCGAGATCTCCTCCAAACCGTCGGACGTGTCGGGGATCTCCTCCAGATCGGGTCGCACCTCCAGAACCTCCAGAACCTCCAGGACGCCCAGAAGCCCCAGAGCAGCGGGCTCCCGGGCCACCTCCACGGCCGCCTCCGCCCCCAGCTCCAGATCAGGCTCAGGGTCACGGTCAGGGAGGTCCTCCAGGTCCAGCTTGTCCACCATCTCAGAGACCAGCAGGAGCAGCAGGAGCAGCGGGAGCAGCCGGACTATATCTACAATATCAGGAATTTCCAGTAATACCCAGTTTGTGAAGAATTCCTACATATAAAATAAACATAAAAGACTCGAGATGAATTTTTTAATATGAAAACTGTGAACTCTGCTGTAAAATACTCTTCATAATAAAACTGTCTGATGCGTTTTGATGGGTTTCTTTTAATCAGCACAGAAAACGACTCTGATTTCAGTTTTATCGACCCGAGGAGCAGCTTTTGTGCTCATCCTGTAGCAGTAACAACTCACAGTGGCTCAGTTGGTAGAGCGTTTGCCCACTGACCTGAAAGTGGCTGCTTCTAACCCCGCTCTGGACTTAAACATCATTTTGGTTGAGCACTTTGAAAGTCTTAAAGTGACTGAATGTGACTAGTTACCGACTTTTGCCATATTTTAACACCAAAAACCCAAAGAGAACTGATCAGACACTAACACGATGAAACATTAACATATATAATCATGTTATAAACAGCTCGTGTTTCGTCCTGTGAGTGTAAACTTCTCCTTGCGTCAGGCCTGAGTCGTGTTGTTTACACCTCAAACACTTCATCTGGGAGGTTCTTTTATCACACAGATGGAACTGTAAAAAGTTTATGAAGAGAATGTAACACAATATGTTTGTTATGTGCTGTGGAAATTCAACAAATAAAAATCTGCATTGTCTATAACCCAAAAAAAAAAAAGTAGGGGATTTTTTTTGTCATTTTAGGCAGCTACCAAACTCTTTTTTCTTTGTCACTGATACATCATTAACATATGTGTAACAGCCAGGGCCGTTTACAGAAATGTGGGGGCCCGGGGCAAGAACCCTCAACGGGGCCCCTCTAATGGTAAATGGTAACTAGTCACAGTTTTATACATCGCTTTTCCACGTTCAAGACACTAAACTAAAAGCGCTTTACATCAAGGAAACACTCACACATTCACACACACATTCATACACCAGTGTGCGCAGACAGAGCGGGATTTGAACCGGCAACCTTCAGATCTGTGAACAAATGAGCTACCAAATAATATAAATGAATAGGAGGAAGAGGGTCCAGTTCTTTGTGGCTCAGGACAACATACAACGACTCGTTTGGTAGTTATGTACATCATGAATTAGATTTTGATGCAGTTTTTAATCAAATCAGTGAACTAATGATGTACTGGTGATGAAAGTAGAGGTATAAATGTGGACAGAATCTGAACTAAAGCTGGTTTAAACATATTACATAATCTTTCGGAGTATTTCCTGGGAACGAGAAGGTGCTTACGGAGCAGAAGCATCTCACAGATAAGAACCGGCCAAACATGAACAGAGGTTTGTGGGGGAAGCGTCTCAGTTCTCGGTGGAGCGGCTCACGGCTGAAGCTCACCATGAGGTATCGGACGGTGGTGATGTACGTGGAGATTGGTTGTTTTGTGAGCTGTTTGTGCGGTTGGATACTGGTCAGCTCCACTCTCCCGACAGAGTACTGGAATTTCTCTGAAGTGGGCAGCATCGTCCTGACCACAGCCAACTACTACTCAAACCTGTGGAGGGACTGCGTGTCGGACACCACCGGGGTCTCGGACTGCAAGGATTACCCCTCCATGTTGGCTCTGCCCGGTAAGACTCTGTGAACACACAAATATGACATTAAGAGTTTGAATTTCTGTAATAAATGTGTGTGTGTGTGTGTTTTTCTCAGCATACTTACACGCACTCCGAGCCCTGGCCGTGTGCGCCGTCATCACGGGGTTCTTTGGCGGCGTTCTCACTCTCATTGGGATGAAATGCACTAAAATAGGAGGGTCAGAGGTCGTTAACGCAAGAGTCACCTTTGCTGGAGCACTCACCTACTTAGTGTCAGGTAGAAATAATAATATTAATAAATAAATTGAATTAATGTAACAGTTAAAGGTCCAATGTTACACAAAATTGATTCTTATGAGCGTTAAGTCATGTTCTAATGCAGTTTCCTCGTCAAAAACAGACCTGGAGCTGGGTTTTGTTTCATTCACACATGTTTAACACGCAAACTCTGCAGATTTAGGCGGAGTTCTTCTCTCAAAAAACTCCGTTCCACCTTGTGATGTCATCATGTGGTAATACAGGAAGTGCTCCGCTGTGTTTTTAAACCCCACACACCTTCACTAGAATCATTAAGTTCAGCAGAGATGGGCAGTTCCAGGGCTGAACTGATCCAAAGATAAAATTAACTGTTGACTTGAAAACTAACACTTCATGACATCACAAGGTGGAACTGAGCAAGGTCCTATATTACACAATAGCTTTAAACCATGTTCTAAAGCGGTTTCCTCCACAAAACAGACCTGGAGTTGCGTTTTGTTTCATTCACACATGTTTGAGTCACACTTTATTATTAGTCTGTAACATCTCCAAAGCTCAAAATGCTCTGTTCCACCTTGTGATGTCATGAAGTGGTAGTTTTCAAGTTGACAGGCTCCTTTTACCTTTACTTCAGTCGAGATAAGTGGCAACTCCAGGCCTGAAATAATCCAAATGATTCTAGAAATGAAGCTGTGTGGAGTTTAAAAACACAGCGGAGCACTTCCTGTATTACCACATGATGACATCACAAGGTGGAACAGAGTGTTTTCAGTTTGAGAGAAGAACACAACCTAAATCTGCAGGGTTTCGGTGTTAAACATGTGTGAATGAAACAAAAAAAACACAACTCTGGGTCTATTTGTGACGATGAAACATTAGAACATAGATGAGAACAGAGTAATACGTCCCCTTTAATAGTGAACATTGTGCTTTTCTTTAGGATTCTGTGGGATGATAACTTATTCCTGGTGGGCTCATAGAGTTATCAGTGAGTTTGTGGATCCAAATTTCAGGGCACAAAAGTAAGTGAGTATTTAAGAATGTTTTACAGATATTAATAAGTATCACAATAAAAATAAACCAGTGTAAACATCTAGATTTGAGCTCGGTGCTGCTGTTTTCGTCGGATGGGGCGGCTCCATCCTGCTCATCTGTGGAGGGGCAGTGCAGGGATACTTCTCTGCAAAAGAAGGCCTGCCATCAAGGTAAAACGTAAACCTTCAACATGTGATACTAAAACGGTACAGATCCTGACCATTTGACACGATTCCCAGCTCCACAGACCGGCGCAGACCCTACGGGACGTACATGAGCCGCGGCAGACGGACCTACATGGCCCCGGCCTCCAGAGTCACCCTGGTCCCTCCTCTGTTCTACGAGGGCAGAAAGAGCCGAGCCACGAGAGGAACCAGATCTGCAAAAACCATCGTTACATACAACAGGGACACTTTTGTTTGATAAAGAAAGTGAATTGTACAAAAATATACAAACATAATGACAAGAACTCTTTGAAAATGTTTTATTGTTTTGTATAAATACTTTCTATACAAAAATTACAATTCTTATAAAATATGTTGTACAAAACATTTAATGTTATAATAAATGTGTCTTTACTAAAAAACAAACGCATCTGATGAGTTCATAGGAAAATGCATTGGCACAAGATATTTCTAAGTAAAAAGAGTGCATTCTAGTCATAATGTTACTACGGGATTTGCTCATTTCATGAAGACATTTTGAACAGTTTAAATCCCTTTCTGAAATATCTGGTGTATATTTGGTCTGTGTAGAGGTGTGTCCGGAGATGGCTGAGGTTTGCAGGTTTACAGGTTTGCATATGGCCTAATATTTTCTATTTAATTATTGCTAAAGTCGTCGTCACTGGCGTCGCTAATGGAGTAAATGCTGCTCTTCAAAGTGCTTCCTGTACTCGCTCCAGTCAAACCTTCAAAATAAAAGTCAAAGTTAGCAGGTTAAACTTCACAGTAAAACAGATGTTTGTATTATATTCACACATGTTCTGGTACGTAGCATAGACTGTATGTATAAATGGACAGAGCTAACGTGCTCCAAACAGGAAGTGATCGTGGGCGCGCTTCCAGCTCCATCGACTCTGGCTCCAATTCACTTTCTATTGATCAACCGTCCCCCCCGTCAGACTCATTTTAGTCTTAAATGTTCGTATTAACCCTCTACATGATCCTGGGGTTTTTATTTCACTTTTGTGTCTGTAAATCAACATATGAACATTAATAACAGACACATCAGGTCCTTCGTTCCCTGAGGTCGCTCTCACTAGCATTAGCATCAGGTTTTGACTTAATTTGCCAGGAGCTGAACGCTGTGGGTGACGTTCACTTAGTCCATTTCTTTATACAGTCTATGTAGAAGCCCGGAGTTACTGACTGGACTTGGGTCCCTTCCCGGTGGACGTCCCCCACACACTGGTGCTGGCTGAGTCCAGGCTCTTCCTCAGAGCCACAGAGCCATGGACAGGTTTAGACACTTTTTCTTCCAAAGACGAGGCCCATTCATTGCTCTCTTCTAGATCTGTGCACTGCCACAAACATCAACATGATTAATTTTCAACATTTATATGAACAGTTTTTTGGCCCATATGACACTATTCTCTGATCTGTTCTAACGTTTCCTCGTCACAAACAGACCGGGAGCTGTGTTTTGTTTCATTCACTCGTTTAACACACAAACCCTGCAGATTTACGCTGAGTTCTTCTCTCAAACTGAAAACACTCTGTTCCACCTTGTGATGTCATCATGTGGTAATACAGGAAGTGCTCCATTGTGTTTTTAAACTCCACACACCTTCACTAGAATCATTTCAGATCTGGAATTGCCAATCTTTACTGAACTAAAGGTAAAAGGAGCTGTTAACTTGAAAACTACCACTTCATGACATCAAAAGGTGGAACAGAGCATTTTGAGCTTTGGAGAAGTGTCAGACTAATAATAAAGTGTTACTCAAACATGTGTGAATGAAACAAAACACAACTCCAGGTCTGTTTTTGAGGAGGTAGCAGCGATAGAACATGGTTTAAATCTCATGAGAGTCAGTTTTGCGTGATACGGGACCTTTAAACATTACATTTAATAATTTACTTACTGAAAGTTCTTGGACTTCGTCTTTCCTCTCAGGTAAAATGCTAACGCCCCCTGCTGGTTTCTTGCCCAATCTATCTGTAAACTGTTTTTCAATTTTTTTGCCCATTTCGCTGATTTTGTTCTCTGAAAAAGTAAAAAGAAAGATTAAATCACACATTTCTTGTTAATTCCTTTAAAAAATATAATAGTTTGCTTTACCTTTCCCATAGCTCTTCCTCTCCACGTTCCCATTCTGGTCTTTGAAGCTCTGTTTAGGGTCGATCTCTTGGAGCTCGCTGACGTCGGACCACGTCTCCTCGTCCTCACTGTCCATCTTCATCTTCGTCAGTGCTGTTTTGGTCACTTCTGTGGTCTTTCCTCTGGACGGCAGGCTGCTGACCGAGGTGACCGAGGCCTGCTTGGTCAGAACTGGAGTGTTTCTGTTCTGGACCAGACTGGATTTATTCCTCTGGTCCAACCGAAGCTCTTCCTCGGCATCTGTCTCCTCTTCTTCAGAGTCCTCGTCTGAGCTGAAAGGAGGGGTCCTTGAGAGTTACACAAACATTGTTCAAAATAAAGAGCCAGTGTATGAAACCCTGTCACAAATGCTCTAACAATATGTACATCACTTTTTCCTGAGGTAGTAAAAATGCAGTGTTTTCTACGTAATTAAAAATCAAAACCTGTTGACCAAACCATAATTTATTTCATATTGAGGGTCTTTACATGGAAGTGTATCTCCTCCTCGGGGTTTTGTCCTTGGGTGTGGAGGTTTTTGGTGACGACATAGACTTGGCTCTCGGGGTGGGCTGGGGGGTTTTGGAGACCCTCTCTGAAGATACGGACGTCACAGTTGCTGCTTTGGAGGGGAGGCTGTTTGAGCGAGGATAGATCTGTAACACTGCACCAACACAAGGCTCATTACAAACGGCCCACACTCGAGGTCGTGAAAACGTGGCTGATTTTTTATACCTTGCATTGGCTGTTTGTTTCTGTGGTCGTGGCTCTTCTTTGGGCGTCCCAGCTTGTCGTCCAGAGTGTCGCTAACTTCCTGGCGATAAGTCCAGTAATCGGGCAGGTTTTTGGACTTCCTCTGCCGCTCCGCGTGCACGTTCACAAGTATAGACTCCATCTCTTTGGTCTTGAGTCCAGTGCGATTCTGAGAGGAGAAAAACAGATAAAGCATTAAAGCTGAAACTTAAACAAAAGTCTTTAAAAAATTATTAAACTTGCATTGGGTAAAACAGTTTTCACTAAAATATTATAAAAGCCAAAGGTTACGTTACAACCAACAGCATTATGTTTGTATCTGTAATGCCAAGTGTCCTCCAGCAGATGGCACCACACACATTTAATGTATTAAAGTGCATTTTGTACATTTGTGACTGTATTATTGACCACATTTGGCTGATGAAGATGTGTCTGTAATATATATATGTGAGTGTAAATGTATGTATATTTGTGTGTGTATATGTGTGTATATGTGTGTGTATATGTGTGTGTATATGTGTGTGTATATGTGTGTGTGTATATGTGTATATGTGTGTGTATATATATGAGCACATGTCCTCACAGCTTTGACTCCGTAGCTCTGGAGCTTCTTCATGACTGACGTCTCCAGCTCGGGCCTCATCTCTCTCCTGAAGTCGGGGTTTTTTCTCAGAGTGCTGATGGTCGTCCTTGGTTTCTTCTCTGGTGCTGGCTCTGGTCTTCTCTCCACTGGCTTTGCTTCAGAAACACTGCTGGACTCTGGACAGTAACAGGGGGTGTCAGTGTGTTTACAGTGTGGTAGTGAAATACAAAGCAGCAGGATCCAAGAGCTGCGAGCCAAGACAAATGAAGAGACTTAAGGTTCTGTGTGGAAGCCAGATGAGAACGGCTCCATGCAAGATGTCACTCTACAGACACTGCAGACTTCACTATGATCCGAGTGCAGTGAGGGCGTGTTAATGAAGGTGATTTAAGACGGTTTAAGACCAAACTGGTGAAATGACCTTTAAGGACAGATGCATTCATGCAGAGGACATGCGCTCGGGCATCTCTGTTACCTCTGTCCTCTTCTGACAGCTCCTGTATAGGATCCAGCATTAGAGCAGAGGGGGGCTCGTCTTTGTGGACAGCACAGGTCAGAGGTCATTATATTTGTCAGATAGATGAAGCGAGACAGTGAGCGCGCTACACCTAATGTGATTTTTATTCATAAACACAATGAAGTGAATGTGGGTTTTTAAGAAGGAGAACACGCTCTGCCCTTGTAAAAAACATCAACTGTGACTGTATGTGAGTGTGTATATATGTGTGTATATATGTGTGTGTGTGTGTGTGTATATGTGTGTGTAAATACGTGTGTGTATATGTGTGTGTATATATGTGTGTGTAAATACGTGTGTGTATATGTCTGTGTGTAAATACGTGTGTGTATATATGTGTGTGTGTAAATACATGTATGTGTATACATGTGTGTGTAAATACATGTATGTGTATATATCTGTGTGTAAATACATGTGTGTGTATATATATGTGTGTGTAAATACATGTATGTGTATATATGTGTGTGTAAATACATGTGTGTGTATATATATGTGTGTGTAAATACATGTGTGTGTATATATATGTGTGTGTAAATACATGAACTGTGTATATACTTGTGTGTGTTTTTACATGTGTGTGTACATATGTGTGTGTAAATACATGTATGTGTACATATCTGTGTGTAAATACATGTGTGTGCGTGTGACTTACCAAGAACAACTCTCTTTTGTTTCAGCTCTGGTGCTGTAGACATCTGAAGAACTGAAAAAAATAAGTTTTTTTTTTTTTTTTGTTTTTTTTTGTATTTTCAATTTGAAAATAAACACAAACTAAACAAAAGTAAACTTGTTTATCTGTACCTTGTGTTTCTGCGGGTTTGGCTGGTGGGCTGGATGCCATTTTCTTTATCTGTAAAACAAAGCACACAGTCACTGAGATGACATCACCTCTGTCACATGTACAGTTTGGGCTTTTTACACAGTGTACGCCGCTAATAAAGGAAATCCTGAACAAGGCCTGACCCTGCGCTGTGTTTCCTGACGCCGTTAACAGCTGTGATGGTGTAAGTGCGCACGGCTCACACGAGCCACAGCGCAGGGGCAACAGGGGACACACGAGCCACAGCACAAGGTCCACACGAGCCACAGCACAAGGTCCACACGAGCCACAGCACAAGGTCCACACGAGCCACAGCACAAGGTCCACACGAGCCACAGCACAAGGTCCACACGAGCCACAGCACAAGGTCCACACGAGCCACACGAGCCACAGCACAAGGTCCACACGAGCCACACGAGCCACAGCACAAGGTCCACACGAGCCACAGCACAGGGGCAAAAGGGCACACACGAGCCACACGCACAAGCCACACGCACAAGCCAAGGGCACAGGGGGACACACGAGCCACAGCACAAGGTCCCACACGAGCCACAGCACAAGGTCCACACGAGCCACAGCACAAGGTCACACACACGAGCCAAGGTCCACACAGCACAAGGTCCACACACAGCCACAGCACAAGGTCCACACGAGCCAGCACAGCACACGGGCCGCACACAAGCCACACGAGCCACAGCTCAAGGGAGACACGAGCCACACGAGCCAGAGCATAAGGTCCACATGAGCCAAAGCACAAGGTCCACAGGAGGGGACATACCAAATGAGCCACAGCACAGACTGCAGAGCTGTGTATGAGTTTGTATAATCCCACTGCCTTTCAGTGAAATTTGAACAGTTTTAAAGCCCTTCTGGTGTTGCAGATTGGCCTGAGCTGTAAACACTTTGATATCTGATCAGATTACTGAACTGAACTGTTAATCTGTGTTTGTTGTATTTGACCCTATTCAAATAAACAATAAAAAGCTCACCTGCTCTTTCTGGCTCTTGATGATGTGTTCTTTCTCTTGGAGCTTTCGGCCCAGGTCCTGCCTGAGCCTCTGACTGTGTTCTTGTTGCTCTGACACCGTGATCTGCATTCTGTTCAGCTCATTCAGTAACTGACCCACAGAGAGACACATTTTGATGTTGATGCGCATCTCAAAGAAAAAAAAAAAAAAAAAAAATGTAAAAATATACCTGGTTTTTCTCTGATTCATGCTGATCCTTCATGTTCTCCAATCTAGACTCAAACTTTTTGTCCTGAAACACAAGATTTTTAACGGTATAAGAGTATTTAATCATTATTTTGCTTCATATATTTTGTGCAGTTAGCGTTGGCCACAGTCACCTGCTTCTTGAGCTGCTGTTCAAGTTTCTGTATGGCTTGTTTCTGCATTTCATTATAGTTGTCCAAGTCTTTTTCTGGCTGCAGTTGAACGGGGCTGGACTTCTCTGGTCTGGTGGACTGCTGCTGATTCACGTCCTTCATGAGAAAAATGAATAACTTATGACACTGGTGTTACACTTGGACATAAAAGTCAGCTCAAACCCTGCGTACATTAAGGGCTTGGATATTACGAGTGTATAGAAATTCCATCTCCCGCCGAATCCCGTCTCTACAGCCCTCGATCTTCTGGTCCATACGAGCCATCTCCTCCGCCTTGAACCGATCCAGCTCTCTGATGAGGTCTCTGTGTAAGGACTCCTGCTCTTTCTCCTGAAACACAAAGACAAGTCAAATTTATTCATTAAGTATGTTTACAACAACACCCACAGCTGCTCAAAGTGCTGCACCAAGATCATAGAAAGTGGAATCTAATAACAATACAACAATACAATAGTCTCCTGCTCAGCTCGTGTTCAAACCCAGTGCAAACAAATGAGTTTTTAACAAAGATTTAAACATATTTAAAGATTGGGCTGTTCTAATACACAGAGGTAGACTGTTCCAGAGCCTGGGGACCAGCTACAGCAAAAGCCCAGTCCCCTCGAGTTTTTAGTCAAGATCCTGAAACATCTAAAACCATTTGGTGCTGATCTCAAAGCTCTACTGGGAACATGGACAGACAAAAGCTCAGAGAGACAGAGGGAGGGGAAACATTTCAAAACCAAACTCCAAAATCAAGTAACACAGATTTAACTAATGACATTTAACTTTGAATAACAGTTTAAATGCAGGAACTGGAATGAACTTGTACCTGGGCTATTTTGTTTTGTAGGGCCGTCTGCTGCTGAACAATCTGCTCCTTTAAAGCAGTGATCTCTGATTTGAGGCTGTCGATCTCAGACTTCCTTTCAGTGTCTGACAGAGAAACACAAGTATAATTATCACAATAACAGAATAACAGACTCTAGGGCTTTAACATGAAGCATCTGTGTCACTCACTGGCATCATACTCCTCTGGGTGGCGTCTCTGCATATGATTTTGGAGAAAAGTCGCATTTAGAAAGGATTTTTCACAATGTAGACACTAGAAATAAAAATAACAAAAACAAGTTTATTAATATTATGCTGTTAAAAACACAAAAGGCCGAGTGAAGTGATGTCTCCACGAGCATGAAATCAATACACATTTATTTTACAGAAGAAAGAGTCTGAGGTTGTTGAAGGCGTCAGGTCCAAACTCTAGACCACATGAGTGATGGTTTTCTGCTCCCTGAGGCCAGAGACGCCACACACACTCACACTCTCACACACACATACGAACACGCACACACACACACACGCACGAACACGCACACTCTCACACACACATACGAACACGCACACACACACACACGCACGCACGAACACGCACACACACTCTCACACACACACACTCACACACTCTCCTGACATAAACACACACACTCACACACTCTGACTGACATAACACACACACACTCACACACACTCTCCTGAGATAAACACACACACTCACACACTCTCCTGACATAAACACACACTCACACACTCTCCTGACATAAACACACACACTCACACTCTCCTGACATAAACACACACTCACCACTCTGACATAAACACACACACACTCACACACTCTCCTGACATAAACACACACACTCACACACTCTCCTGACATAAACACACACACACACACTCTCACACACACTCTCACTCTCCTGACATAAACACACACACTCACACACTCTCCTGACATAAACACACACACTCACACACTCTCCTGACATAAACACACACACTCACACACTCTCCTGACATAAACACACACTCACACACTCTGACATAAACACACACACACTCTCACACACACTCACACACTCTCCTGACATAAACACACACTCACACACTCTGACATAAACACACACACACTCTCACACACACTCACACACTCTCCTGACATAAACACACACTCTCACACGCTACATTTAACTCCACAGCTCGCGACACGGTGACTTCATTCATTGTTAATCGGGCTGACACTGAGACCTCGCTGCACCATATGGTGAGGATTTAAGCATAAACAGTTGCTTCAAATTGAGGAACCTGACGCTAACTTAAATGAAACACACTGCGAGCTCCTGGAGGTGAAAGTAGAGCCAACATATTTACAGAGGACAAACGCTGCAGGTCTGAAGAGGACACATGGCTTCTCTATCAATTATTGAGCCACTTGTGTTAGCGGAGCTGCTAGCACACACCTAGCAACCACATACAGTCAAGACACACGGCAGAAGTTGCCGTGGTAACTGCTTGGTCACTGTGTACATCGAGATAAGAGCAGGGATTATTATATCATAATGGAGCTGGTGACTGAATTTAAAACTAAACTACGATCACACAGAAAAGTCGTAAAGGTCTTTGTAAGTGGATTTGATGAATAAGTGTAACCTAATGACTCCATCTGCTCTGCCCCTTTTAATCCTTTACCTCAAGTTCATCTTATTAAAGCCATGCCAACAACAAAACAACAAAACATGAGTGTGTGAACTGTAATGTGCCTCATAGATGTTATATATGGAAACATACATAAACACACGTATTCTAACACATAATAACACTGTATTTGTTCAGACTTCAGCCCTGTAAAAACCAGGCTGTGCTTTGGAAACACGGTGGTGACATTTTGGTCCCACGCAGCACAAAGGAAGCTGTGAATAGATCAATAGAACAACGACTGGGCCGTGGGGGGAGGAGCTTCACAAAATGTAAATGAGTTCAGGTTGTGACTGTATTAAACAAATACCTCTTACTTAATTACCTTAGTGTTATCTGCCCTTTTTTAAGAACCCTCGTTTAATAAAGTCTGACCACAGCATGTTTTTCTGTTGATGGTATTTAGAATTTAGCTACTGCACGAAACGCAGAAATCCAAACTGCCACAGTCAAGTGTCTGTAAGTGTTAAGAGTCATCTGGTCACTCTTAAGGGACAGTTGTTCATGTCAGTGTCATGTGTGTGAACGTCATTGTGATGTTTTGTTGCCTGTTAATGTTCATCTAGTGTTTGTTAGCTTTGCCCTTTTAAGAGTTTATTTGTAAATTTATGTCAAATATTAATTTTAAAAAACTAACAAAAAAAACTTTATGATATATAGTGTTTATACATTTAAAATATGTATAAGGACAAAATAAAGATGGATTATGAACGAACGATGTGACTTAGGAAAATATTTAAGTGAGTAAAATGTAAACCACAAGAGGCTGTAAATACTCATGTGGCTCATTGGTGACTTGGTTGGTTTGGGGAATGATTATGAAAGAAATGTTTATTTTAATGATCAGTGAAAGTAACAGGGTTTATAAAAATGTATCTTCTTCCCGTTTCTTTTTGTTTAAACTGCAGATAACAGTTGTATTTATGTTAATTGTCTGATTGTTTTGTTTTTGACGCTCTAAACTGATGCAAACAAAATGAAATGGCATGAGCAATAAATAAAACATTTTTAAAAATACCTTATGGCTGTTGATGATGCTTGGAGCGAGAATCCTCTGCTGCGTACGAATCACCTTCCTCCTCTGTTTCAGCTCTTCATTCAGCGTCTTTATCTGCTCGTCCCTCTCCTTTTGCTGAGCCTGCAGCTGTACCCGGTCCTTCCCAGCGGCCTCCAGCCTCTCTTCCATCGTGTGCATTTCCGCTGTCAATAACTCCTGACAGTGCAGCAGGTACTCGACGGTGAGCTGAGCCAGCCGCAGAAGCTTGACGAGAGCGGGGTCTACCGGACTCTGACACCGGGGACAGCGCTCACCGTCCAGGCTGCAGTACGTTACCGTGGTGATGTACTCCTGAAGGACCCCCACATCCATCTGATTGACCACCGCGTCGATGTCCACGGCGTTCATTCGCCTCCAGTCCACACTCTCTCTCCGGGGCTGGAACCTGAAGAGCGGCGCCGTGGAGATGCCACTGGAAGGAGTCATACCTGGAGCACAATGACCATTTATAGACGACTGGCTGAAGGGAGAGTTAAGAAGAGAAGGAATCCCGGCGGAGGAGTGGGCCCCTTGGTTGTCACGGTTGTATGGATAATAAAAGCCACCTTGAAATGGCTGAAACGAAAAGACAAACCGCTAATTACACATCCAAGCTGAAGGATTAGTGAGCAAAAACACAAAAGAACACAGCCAGATTCCACCACTGCAGCCTCTACCTCCCTAACCCGCCGGTGTCCTCACACAGCAGCGCTTTCCTTACCATCTTCAGCTGATGTTTCACGCCTGTACAGACTCCAGGACACAGAGCAGCCTCGTCTCTGTCCGGTCCCGCCCCCTGCCGCTCACAACGCCGCCGTTACCATGGAGACACACGGCGTCCCTGGGGACGACGATACCAAAACATGAGGGAACATTAGGACAGGTTTAACACACTGTGGCTGAAACACAGAGTCCAACAGGGATTTGGGAAACCTTTAAAACAGTGATTAAAACACACAAACACACGAAAACTACAGAAACACCGCGCTGTTAGCTACAACAAAGGTTTAACTAGACACGTTCTTAAGTCAAACGTGAAAAAAACATGTCCAGACCCGTTTAACTCCTCTTTAATTACAAGTAAAACACATTTTTCCATCAAACAAACATAATCCAGTGTTAGCATCCTCGCTTTTTTGTCTTTTATTTCTATTTAACGCGTTTAACTGACACACGGCAGCAGTTAGCTAACGGACATCTGCAGAGTTACATCTAAACACAAGAACCTTAAAAAAAACTACACTAACCACGACTTTACATTAAAAAACACACGTTTCACACTAAATGCATTATATAGGTTTGGAATTTGCTATAAAACGTACCTGAAATGTTGTGTTTTAAGTTTTAAAAAGTTTTTTTTCTAAAAACACGACCCCGGGCGGTTTGAGGGTGACGTCGCAGGTCTCCACATTCCTAAATACGTGCTCAAAAGAACCCCGTGCGTCAAGGGCACGTTATCCGCACGTACACATCCGGTTAGTAATTTCAAAATAAAAGAGCTTCGAGGAAATAACGGTTTGTATTTTATAAATCTTTACAAATTCTACTAGTTTACATCATGTGAGTTCATTTGTAAGTCGTATGGATTATATAAAATGTGAATTAGTGGTAAGAATTACTCGTTTAAAATGTTAAATCTCACACGAACTTTTTATTTTCTGATGAAACCGTTTCTATTTCCGGTGTTGTTGTTGGGCGCTCGTGTCATTTGCAGGATAAAGGGGGAAGGGAGCAGATTGTGGGGCTTTGAAAAGGGGGTGTCCCACACAACGGGAAGGAAGAAGAAAGAAAAAGAAAGAAGAGGCGATTTCACACATGCAAAATGCAAACAACCCGGAGTTGGTGAATTAGAGTAGCATGCCTTTTCATAATCTTTTACACTAAGATTTTAGTTTTTTAAATAACCAACACGCATAAAATGTTGCAAAATGTTATGTATTCAGGCTGTATTTTCACATTAATTAGGCCCAGGGATTGAGAAAATGTGCTGTGATTTGATACTGAGCGCTGTTGTGTTGTGCTGTTTGTGTCCAGCAGGTGGCAGCAGAGCTCGCGCCTCGGTGCAGCTGTTCCCTCACTTCCCTCCCTCTCCTCTCCTTCTTTGGATCTATAAAAAACACCCAGTCCTTTCTGTATGTCCGGGAAAACGCTGCTTACCTCTGATGTGATGGAGAGGAGCTGCAGGAGGCGGCAGAGTCTGTTTTTAAACGGATGCAGAGCTCAGCAGGGGAGGATGTGCATCACTTGTACTCGCACACACCTACGAACATACACAGAATTTGTACTCGAGGTTTAGACCAATACTTATAATAGATAAATGTCATTGTACCAGTTTCATCTGAGTTCTTAAAGAGCTCATATTACACTATTTTCTATGTTCTAATGTTGTTTCCTCGTCACAAACAGACCTGGAGCTGTGTTTTGTTTCATTTACACATGTTTAACACACAAACCCTGCAGATTTAGGCTGAGGTCTTCTCTGTTCCACCTTGTGATGTCATCGTGTGGTAATACAGGAAGTGCTCCACTGTGTTTTTAAACTCCACACACCTTCACTAGAATCATTCGGATCATTTCAAGCCCTAGAACTGCCAATTGCTACTGAACTAAAAGTAAAATTTAAATGTTAAAACTACCACTTGATGACATCACAAGGTGGAACGGAGCATTTTGAGCTTTGGAGATGTTACAGACTAATAATACAGGATTATTCAAACGTGTGAATGAAACAAAACAGAACTCCCGGTCTGTTTGTGATGAGGAAACAACATTGTAAGACGATTTAACGCTCACAAAAGTCAGTTTTACGTGATATAAAACCTTTAAACAGCATGAAACAAAAACAGTGATTATTCTTGAGGTTTTAAAGAGTTGGCGATGCACTAAATTAAACCCAAGGAGAAAGAGAATCCATTTTAACACCACAAATGCTGTGAAGACAACAGGCAGCACGGGCACGTCCCAGCACGCCGAACCCCGAGGCGAAGTCCCAGAGCTGGAAGAGGCCGACTCTCTGCCATTTTCCCCGGTCAGTCCCCAGGCGCCGGAGCCGACGCTTGATAAATAGAGATTTTAATTCCTGTGGACAGGGCCTGAGACTGTCAGCGCAGCCCGAGGCCGACGGGAGAATCTTCTCTCAGGCCGTGTCCGGTAAAGACACCCTGCTCCCATCAGCAGCATCACAATGAGGGGGACAAGTTCAGGTGTAGGACAGAGCGTTTGGGTTTAGAGAGAGAAGGATGAGCAAAAGGATCAGAAACGAAAACTAGCATCGAAACTAGAGACTCGTTTGAGCAAATATCAATGATAAAAAGTCATATTCACAGAAATGAAGCTTTTTGTGAATTTGTTTAAACTGATGTGTCTGTTTCACAAATATAAGACACAGACGAGTAAAACGACATGGACCAGTATGAACCCACTGAGCTCTGTTCTCTCTCTCCTTCTCTTCCCCTCCTCTTTTCTGTATCTACATTCCTTTACCTTCTTCCTTTCCTTCCCCTCTTGTCATCTTCTGTTCTTCCTCTTTCTCCCCATTCTTTTACCTCTTTCCTCTCCCACTATCCCTCCTTCTCTTTTCTCTCCCTCCTCCTTCTCTCCTTCTCCTCCTTCTCTCTCTCCCCTTCTCTCTTCTTCCCCCTTCTCCTCCTCTCCCTCCTTCTCCTCCTCTCTCCCTCATCTCTTTCTCCCCATTCTTACCAATCCTCCTTTTCTCTCTCTCCTCTTTTTCCTCCCCACTCTTTTACCTCTTTCCTTTCCCACTAATCCTCTCTCCTCTCTCTCTTCTCCTCTTTCCTCCTCTCTTTTTCTCTCCCCCCCTTCTCTTTCTCCTCTCCTCCTTCTCTCTCTCTCTCCCCCCCTTGTCTCTCTCTCCTCCTCTCTCTTCTTTTCCTCTTCCTTCTCTCCCTCTTGCTCTCCTCCCTCGCTCTCCTCTCCTCTTTTTCTTTCTCCCCCTTCTCTTTCTCCGCTCCTCCTTCTCTCTCTTCCTCTCTCCTCTCTCCCTCCTATCTTTTTCTCCCCACTCTTTTACCTCCTTCCTTTCCCACTAATCCTCCCTCTCTTCCTCTCTCTCCTCTTTCCTCCTCTCTCTCTCCCTCTCTCTTCCTTCCTCCCCTCTTCCTCTTATACTAGCTCTCACACATAAGACACATGAAAACAAAAAACAAAGCACAAACATTTAACATGGGACATCTCGACTCCACATACGTCTGCAGTGATTCACACACACATCCTCTCTTCCTCCGTCCCTTTCAGCTTAAACTTTCCTCAAACACATTTCCACAGACGCAGCAGCAGAACCGTGAGCCTCCTCAGCCTCTCCCTCCTCCATAAACCCTTTAAATCCTCTCTCTCCTCAGACCTGTCCACGCCACCAGGTTAACGTCAATGAAGCACTCACACAGTCACACAGTAGAGCACGTGGACACTGGGGGCGAGGTGGGTGAAGTGTCTTGCTCAAGGACACGACGACAGCATTCATGTGGTAGGAGCTGGAATCGCACCATCAACCTGTGGGTCAGACCGCTCAACCAGTGATGTTTATGGTGGAGCGACAATAGCTCAGATGGTAGCGCTTTTATCCACTGATCCACAGGTCGGCGGTTCAATTCCAACTCCCACACATGATGAGTGATGTTATTGTGTCCTTGGGCAAGACACACACACCTTGTACACTGCTGTATGAAAGCGTCTGAGTGGTTCCTTGATGTAAAACGCTTTGAGACACTAAATAAAAAAGTGACGACCGTGTTTTCTGGACTATAAGTTGCTCCGGAGTTAAAAAAAAAAGGTTAAAAATGCAAAACAATGAAGAAAAATCGTGGTTGTCGAGTATCTGAGTATAAGTGCGAAAAAAAGTGTGACTTATATTCCAGAAAATTGACCATTTAACATATCGAGAGCGGGATTCGAACCAGCAACCTCCAGCTCAGTGGACAAAACTCGACCAACTGGGTTTTCCTCATTGATTATATTGAAGTTTACCATGAAGATAAATCCACAAACCTGCCCATTTCTCTCAGTGACTAGACCAAAAATCTGCTTTACACCATGTTCACTTTCGCTGCCAAGTTCCAGTTTCTAAATCGGCCGCACGCTCGTGGTGGGTTGGCGTCTGCGCTGGAGTTTCCTCCCTCTGCCGGTGCTTCTCCTGTTCCCACACTGTAAGCCCGCAGGCCCGAGTTAAGAACTGTTTTTTGTACTAAGTGGGAACGACGTGCGCTACAGCAAAGTGCAACGTTGCATTACTCACGAGGCAAAAGGAGCCGGTTCTCGTGTGGAGGAAGCGGACCGGACCTCTCGAGATGACTAAGCACGGCCCTCCACTCAATTTACTGCTTGATTTATGAGTTCATTTCCTGCTCCAACTTCTCAGCGGGGGTGAGGTGGTATATCTTCCACAGTATAGGTAGCACCGGCTCCGCTTCCCAATCCCCCCTGAGACCCGCTCGCGCCACTCCGGGCCCGAGCGAGACTATAAATAATGCCCACCACAGGAACAACAGAGTAAAGCAGATGCCTCAACCATCTTTATTCATGAGGGGGAGCTTATGATCACAATGATACGACGGGGTGGTGGAAACGGGAAGGGAAAGCGCTCCAGATCTTCCAACGAATGTGATGTACAGGTCCAATGTGACACAAAATGGACCCTTGTGAGCGTTAAGTCATGTGATACAGCGGTTCTCTCCTCAAAAACAGACCTGGAGCTGTGTTTTGTCTCATTCACACTTTATTATTAGTCTGTAACATCTCCAAAGCTCAAAATGCTCTGTTCCAACTGGACTGAGTCAACTCCAAATGAAGCTTGTCGAGGCTAACAGTTATAGCGGCTAATTTGATGCAAACTTCCATATTTGGAATTCCGACTGCGAGTATCATAGCAACCAAAGAGCCAATCACGAGCGAGGCTGTTGAAGGTAACGCCTCTTCCTTTTCACACAGCTGGTTTAGCAGGGAGCAGGCGCTTAGCAACGCTGTCAATCAAACCTGTTGCTAATGGCACAGGCATTAACATTTTCTCACATTTCTCTCTTGTTTAAACACAAAGTTCAAACCTTCGTCGGTGCCTTTGTCGGTCCAGAACGTTTCATCGACATTGTGGGTTTTGTCGGGGAGAAAACTTGCAAACATACAGCACTTCAGAGTCACACTGATCCAACATTTATGTAAATTTGTCTGACACATTCTGTACTGTACAGGAGACACGGAGGAGACTGATGGACAATGGTCTACAGTCCCTCAGCCAATCAGGACGCAGAACACAATAGTCTACAGTCCCTCAGCCAATCAGGACGCAGAACACACAATGGTCTACAGTCCCTCAGCCAATCAGGACGCAGAACACAATGGTCTACAGTCCCTCAGCCAATCAGGACGCAGAACACAATGGTCTACAGTCCCTCAGCCAATCAGGACGCAGGACACAATGCACGTTCATACACAGTAAAAAAAATATGCAAAATTACACCTAAAAAATCTGCGAAACAGCGAGACCATGAAAGATGAATCGCGATATAGTGATGGATGAACTGTAATATGAACATTTCAGACCAAAATGATGAGTCTGACAGCAGCAGGTACAGACAGAGATGACAGTTTTTCAATTTAAAGTGAATTGGAGCCAGAGTCGATGGAGCAGGAAGCGCGACCATGCACACAGTCTATGGTTCCACCTTGTGATGTCATGAAGTGGTAGTTTTCAAGTTATTCCAGGACTGAAATGCCCCAAATAATGCCAGAAATGAAGGTGTGTGGAGTTTAAAAACACAGTGGAGCACTTCCTGTATCACCACTTGATGACATCACAAGGTGGAACAGAGTGTTTTCCGTTTGAGAGAAGAGCTCTTCGTAAATCTGCAGGTTTGTTTGTTTGTGATGAGGAAACATGAGCACAGATCAGAGGAGGGTGTAATATGTTGAAGTTGTGTTTGAGTCCCGCGTCTCGTGGGCGTCGCGGCGGCGAACGGGGAGAACGATGCAACTCCGACTCCGAACGACGAGCTCCGACTGCCCACCGGGCTCCACTTCAGACGCTCTGTTGTGTGTTTTGCAGGAGGCCGGGGTCAGCGCTGGTGAATCAGGCCTGTGGGACGGAGAGATGAAAAGCGCCGCGTGGGGGACGGGAGCCGGCGAGGACCATCCCGCCGTTCGCTTTCCGTGTCGCCTTCAGGTCAGATCAGGTGCAGGAGGATTATATATAGCAGACAAATGGCGGCTTCTGCGTTGATTCTTCTCATCCTCCTGCTGAGACGAGAGCCCCGTGAGCCGCCAGGACGATCCGTCACCGCGGCAGCATCTTCCGCAGCGCGGAGACGGAAAACCTGCTGAGAGCGACGGGAAAAGTAAAACGTGAACAAGCAGAGTCTGAAACAGGCCCGAGCTGCAAAAACACAACGTCATCTTCAGTAATAAACTGTGTCCTGGACTTAAACACGAGGCCCAAGGAGGTTTTTAGTCCAGTAAAAACATGCACTTTACAAACTTTTAACGCTCTTTCAATATTATGTCTAAATAAGTGGAGGAAGAGCTAACCACTCTGCCAACATGCATCACATGACCCTGAATAAAACAAACTAAACCAGGACTAAACCAGGACTAAACCGGGACTAAAACGGGACTAAAACAAGACTAAAAAAAGGACTAAACCTGGACTAAACCAGGGCTAAACCAGGGCTAAACCAGGGCTAAACCGGGACTAAACCGGGACTAAAACCGGGACTAAACCGTGGGACTAAAACCTGGACTAAAACTAAAACCTGGACTAAAACCTGGACTAAACCTGGAACTAAACCAGGACTAAACCGGACTAAACCAGGACTGAAACCTGAACCAGGACTGAACCTGACTAAACCAGGACTAAACCTGAACTAAACCAGGACTAAACCTGGACTAAACCCTGGACTAAACCTGGACTAAAAAACCAGGACTAAACCTGGACTAAAACCTGGACTAAACCTGAACTAAACCAGGACTAAACCAGGACTAAACCTGGACTAAACCAGGACTAAACCTGGACTAATTCAAGACTAAACCTGAACTAAACCTGAACTAAACCAGGACTAAACCAGGACTAAACCTGGACTAAACCAGAACTAACCGGGACTAAATCAGAACTAAACCGGGACTAACCTGGGACTAAACCTGGACTAAAACCTGGATTAAAACCTGGACTAAACCTGGACTAAACCAGGACTAAACTGGGACTTAATCAGAACTAAACAAGGACTAAAACCTGGACTAAACCTGTTGAATCAGTGAGTTTTGTTTAAATCCGTCTCTTCCTGAAGACCTGAAACAGTCTCGACTTTGACGATGTTTAAATCCAGGCTCAGTTCTGTTTGACTCAAAGGTTTGATTCTGCACTTTTCTCTTTGTTACTTTTATGACGCTTCTTCATGGTTTGATTTGTCGTATTGTGATTTTAATGTCTCTTATTCTGTAAAATCACTTTGTGCATGAATCGTGCTGCACAAACACATTTACTTTTATTCACACACGAACAAACAGACACTTAATAGAAAGGACATTATAATGATTAAAAATATAGATTTGCTCCAGATTTAAACCTTTTGTGCAAACCCCTGGAGACAATTAGCGTCCGATTAGCCCGACAGCTCCCTGCTCTTTTTCCCAAAGCAAAACACGGATTAGGCCTGTCCCCGAGCTGCGTCTGTTCACCTGGAAAACACTGAAGTGGAAGCAGCGATTAGGAGCTTTCTCATCTCCGTCTCACACTCGCAGCAGCAGCAGGCGGATGCAGCAGCGCCTTGTTATGACATTAGCATTTAAAGCAGTCATCATCTCCACGCCATTGCCTTCTCGATTCTTTACCTGCAAGATCTAATTACGCCTCTCCTTGTATTAAGTTACAGGGCAATTAGACAGCGGCGTACAGCGGGGGCACACAAAGGGGACGGTTATTTGAATTATATAGACTATGATGTTAATAGCAGCTGTCGTGGAAGCGGTGATTTGTGGTTAATGGCGGCAGGAGAGGGCTCGTTTTCAAAGGGGAGCGCGAGTGAAAGTGTTTGGTAGCCCTATTAGAGACTAAATGTTACTTTTGACAGTTGGAACAAATGAGCGAGCGAGCCGGAAAGAGGAGAGGAGATAAGTGTCGTTCTCTTTGAGCTATGGCAGCGGTCCAAACGCTCGGCTCCTTTGTATTCCGCCGGCACCTCGTTTTTGTGTCAGCGCGGGACAAGAGAGGCACTTAACGTGACATTTGGAGATCGCCGGCGATTCTCTCTGGAGGCCACGAGGATAGAGAAAAGAGCCAATGATGTTATCGCAGACATGTGTTTTAAATGCCAGGAGGGGCGCCTCTCCACAGAGCTTAAGGCGCACAGATAAGAGCCGGCCGGCCTCCAGGAGCCGACACCTTTCGCACCGGTTCTGAGGCTCACGCTAAGCTCACCCTGAAATAGTTTCATCTCCTTTCTATCAGATATGATCTTTTAAGGGCTTATGGAACAATCTTCTTAGCTTGTACATTAGGGCTGCTGTTATCCCAGGAAGAAATCCACACATACACGCCGCATTTCAGCCGCCAAGAAAAGGGACACTCTGAGCTTTGAGTGGGCGACACGAGCTTTCAGCAAAGTCTCAAATCTTAAGCAGATGGTCGTAACGCTCGTCTTTACAGTGGATCACAGCCATTTTAATGAATCCTCGAAAAACCAAATCTCCTTTCCCTTTTTACCAGACTAAATATCGTCTTTGATAAAACGCTATCCTGAAGGGACCTCCACAACAAGACAGCATGAATATGTAACAGGTAGCAAAAGGTCAGCGCTCCGGCGGACAAAGAGATTGAAGTCATCAGTCATAATTTAACTTCGAAATGTGCTCCAATTAAAAGCGAAGCCACAGGCCGAGGGACACGACGAGCCGCGCTAATTATATTCAAAGAAATATCAACATTTAAATATATGTCTCGAACAAACAAATCCCGGGAATGTGAGCCGGCGTGTTTTGCAAATCAAATGAGCACGAGCCATCTATCTTACAAACGAGGCTGTGTTTTTGTTCATACGCCGTCGCACCAAAGCGGCCGATTCGAGGTCCTGTGAGCGAGTCGTGTTCTAATAAATCAGCCGCAGAGGTGGAAGTGGAGATAGAGCTGCATGGTGGAGCAGCCCGGCGCAGGAGCAGAGTTTAGCAAACAGGGGCGGCCATTCGTCATCCCTCATCCTCGTCCCGCGTCCGCTCTTCGGGGGAAAACTTCCATTTTTCCATTTGTCTCTAATAAAGCGACTTGTTCTTGCACTTCCTGCCCCCCGTCCCGGAGTCGGACGCCCCGAACAAACCGCTCGCTGGTCCCTAAAGTACAGCAGTATCAGTACAGTCAGAGCTGGATGTATTTATAAAAAGACTTTTTTAAACAACTGCAGCTGTTTGAGAATCATTTCATAAACTTTACTAAAAAACGTCGCACATCGCGAGACAGAGAGAGAGACAGACAGAGAGCGAGACAGAGAGAGAGCAAGAGAAACAGAGAGAAAGAGAGAGAGCGAGAGAGAGAGAAACAGAGAAAGAGAGAGCGAGAGAGAGAGACGGAGAGAAAGAGAGAGAGAGATGAAGAGAGACAAAGACAGAGAGAAACAGAGACAGAGAGAGACACAGAGAGAGACATGGAGAGAGAGAGACAGAGAGAGAGAGACTGAGAGATGGAGAGATACACGGGGAGAGAGAGAGAGAGAGACTGAGAGATGAAGAGAGAGACGGAGAGAGAGACAGAGAGAGAGACAAAGAGAAACAAAGAGAGACAGAGAGAGAAACCTTTGTGTCTGTAAATCAACATCTGAACATTAATAACAGACACATCAGGTCCTTCTTTCCCCGACGTCGCTCCTGTTAGCGTTAGCAACAGGTTTGATTGACAGTGTTGCTAAGCGTTCGCTCTTAGCTAAACCAGTGGTGCGGGCGTTAAGGGGCGTTACCTTCAACATCCTCACTCCTGATTGGCTCTTTGGTTGCTATGATACTCGGAGTCGAAACTCGGCTCTAAATTCGCGGCTGTAACTGCTCTGGCGTCGATGAGCTTCTTTCTTTACACAGTCTGTGGTGTTAAACGTGTGAAAGAAACAAAAAACACAAGTCCAGGTCTGTTTGTGACGGAGAAACGGCATTAGAACCGATCAGAAAACAGAGTAATATGGCGTCTTTAAACACGTATCATCACCATTTATATTATTAACTAGAAACATCTGAAAACTCTCAGTTATTTCATGTCATTATTACATATTCCATCACACGACTCAAATGTGGCAGCTGCATCTCCACAGAAAACTCCCCCTCCTCACACCACTCACTTACAGTCTATGTTTACTCAAAAAGAAATAATCCGTTTGTACATTCGGCGCCATCTTAAGGCCTTCTGAATATTTAAGTCTTTGATGTTCGCTCGTCTAATGCAGTTACCTAAGCGGCTTGCCACAACTCCGCTCCAGAGTTACTCCAGGCACGGTTTGATTTTTTATTTTATTTTTTTTTACAGCAGCGTGTCAGAGTCGTGCACATAAAGTCTGTTTTTGAACCAACATCCCGGGAAGCTGTTTGCTGGAGATAATGACTATTTCAATCCGACTTCAGCGCCGCCGCTCCCCGAATCTACCCTTTAATTTTGGTAAAACATTCATAACTAGTTAATACCGTGAGTTTCGCCGTGACCCACTGCGGAGAGTGTAAATGCAAATGAGTTCGGACATGAATAATGCAGTCCCTACGGCAACGACGACGACGCCCCGCTCCCAGGTACACGCCACCGGTGCAGACGGTGAAATAAAAGTACAAACAACACGACGGAGGATCGGATGTTTCCAGTTCGGGTGATAAAAAGGTCGACAATAATCGTTGTGGGACATTTTATAAGTGCCAATAAAGATAATCGTCGTTATATCACCTGAATGTGCAGAAAAAAAACCCAAAAAAAAACATATCTACAGGGGCGTCGACAGGGGGGGACAAAGGGGTCGGGTGTCTGGGGCCCCAAGGTCTTAGGGGGCCTCTTCCTGTTAATTTGTATTATCCATCACTGTATTCTCTATGAAAAAAGTGGGTTGGTCGTGACTGTCCATTAGAAGAAAACAGCACTGTATGAAATTTACCTATAAGGGACGACTTCAAAAACTCCCAGAATCCCTCACCTGCTCGTTAATCACTGAAACCTGAACATTTAACCCCAGATCACATGACTTCATAAGACTAACGACGAGCTGCACCAAGACTGAGACGGGAAAGAGGCGTTTGGATGTTTTAATTCACAAAAATTGAACAAACTCCAAGAAAAAGTAAAACTGGAGACTTCAGTGACACAATCGCATTTTAATAATCCACTAACGAACTTTATACACAGACATGTGTATAAATGGATTATATGGATTTTTTTTTTCTTTTTTGTGTTTGTATTGTATTTTAAACAGGGTAGAAAAAGAGAGTCCAAGTGCTCTCATTGGGTTCCCCTGTATAAATAAAGATAAGTAAATAATTTTAAAAATGTAATTAAAATAAATAAATACATGAAAAAAATAAATAATTGAAAAATAATTAAATAAATGAAATAAATATATAAATGGGAAAAAAAAATAAATACATGAAAAAATAATTAAATAAATCAAGTAAATAAATAAATGGAAAAAAAAATGAAGAAAATATAGATATAGACAGACAGACAGGTTTTTTAAATTAGAGGGGGCCCTTGTGGGACTTTTTGCCCCAGGCCCCCAAATTTGAGTTGACGGCCCTGCTCATCCAGAATATTCTCCTCTAGATTGTAGTTTTTTTCACTAACGACAAAGTTCAAGACTCTAACAGCTCTTTAAACATGGAACTTATTCATAAGATTAAAATTATAATTATTCACATCTAGAACATTGTAAACCGTCAGCAACTTTAATCATTAATCGCAGTTATTTTGGCCGTGATAATCGTCTCACTATTTCCATATCGTCCCGAGCCTGTTTCCAGTGAACGTGTGAGTGGAATGTGTGATGGTCGAACGCGTGCGGCGGTGGCGGCGGCGGCGGCGGCGGCGGTTGAAGCAGACGTGCTGTAAATTGGCTGTAAAAGTATAAGTGTTGAGAGTTCTCGGGCAGTGGTCCCAGATTGTCCCTGAGTCAGCTCTAAGGCAAGGACGAGCTGGCACAGACGAGTCCGGCCAGAGGGAGCATTATCTGCTATAATCAGGGTAAACCTCACCGGAAAAGCGGCGCCGGCGAGGACGCTTTAATACAAACGATGGCTCTACAAACAGGTGTTTCATCACGACTTTAAGAAAAGGTTAATGCGACTCAGGGCAGCATAAAAGTTGAATAATTTACTAGTAGGAGCGCGGGGAGCGGTTTGGCTCGCGGCCCGTTGTAAATGCTTTGAAAACGCCTTTAGCCGTGTTTTACTGTGGTATAAATGGCCTTGGAAAAAATTCTGCAGCATTGGCTAAAATAAACTTACATCTTATAGTTTATTAGTGAGCGGCTTTAATATTACTGCATGTGTCACAGTGTAAAGACATTTTTATTATTATTATTATCATCATTATTATTATTAAACCAGTCTCAGATTCAGCCAGGCCCTTAGATTGTTTATATAAATGGACGTAGCTGTCGGCTCCATCGACTCTGGCTCCAGTTCACTTTCTGTTGAAAATCTGTGTCTCTCTCTGTACCTGCTGCTGTCAGACTCGTCATTTTGGTCTTAAATGTTCGTATTAACCCTCTACATGATCCTGGGTTCAGGTTTAGGGTTTTTTTTGTTTTTTTTATTTTTTTATTTTGAGTTTATTTTTATTTTTTTATACGTTTCTTTTCTTAATTTTCTTTTTTGTTATTTGAGTTTTTGTTGTTGGTTTTTTTAGTTATTTTTGAGTTGATTTTTTGTTATCTTGAGTTGATTTATTTATTTTTTGTTATATTGAGTTGATTTTTAATTTTTTTTTTTTTTGTTTTAGTTTTGAGTTTTAGTTTTTTTTTGTCTGTCTATTTTTTTATTTATTTATTTTTAATAAACTGTGTCTCGCTCTCTGTCCCTGCTGCTGTCAGACTCGTCATTTTGGTCTTAAATGTTCATATTTAACCCTCTACTTGATCCTAGGTTAAGGTTTTTGTTTTTTTTTGTTTTTTTGAGTTTTTTTTATTTATTTATTTTTTTTTGTTAGAGTTTTTGCTGTTTTTTTTTTTTTTTTTTTTTTTTTTTGTTATTTTGAGTAGATGTTTTGTGTTTTTTGAGTTATTTATAAATTTTTTGTTATATTCAGTTCATTTGTTTAATTTTTTTAAATTTGAATTTTTTGTGATTTTGTTTTGTTTGTTTTTTGTTTTGTTTTTTGTCTTTTTTTTTATTTTTTTTAAAAACCGTTGTTAGGGGGCGTTACCTTCCACAGCCTCGCTCCTGATTGGCTCTTTGGTTTATGTGTTTTTTAAATTCAAATATACAATGATACAACAGTAACACTTAAGTTTTAACATTCACATTCAGGGTCTTAATGTATTAAACTAATAAATATATATAAAAATAAATAAATACAATATTACATTTTATATTATGGATTCTGCTCAGAGTTTTATTTTCAGCTTTTGGGTTTGTGCAGTTTAAAGAATTTATATAAGAGGATAAAAAGGATTGAAATACAACAACAAAAAAGTACAACAATGGATGTGATATTTGGATAGGATTAGGATTAGGTTTAAGACTTTTTTATTTTTATTTTTTTGCTACAATATTCTTTTCAAAGACACCAAAAAGTCTGTGGTTTTAATAAAGCAGAGAGTTGAAATATTGTAAAGGATGTATTTGATTTATGGTTTCTACTATGATCCAGTGTAAAGTTAGAAAAAGCTGAAGTGAGAAAGAAGCTGAGCAGAGGCTGAACATTCACGACTGTAAATGATTTTTCTCTGATGAAGTTCGCTCACGTTTGGCGTCAGATGAAGCTGATTTACGTATTTGGAATGCCGACCGCGAGTATCATAGTAACCAAAGAGCCAATCAGGAGCGAGGTTGTTGAAGGCAACGCCCCTTCCCGCCTCCACTGCTAGTTTAGCAGAGAGTGGGAGCTGTGCAACACTCAATCTGAAATCAGCAGGTACAGAGAGAGGGGCAGTTTATCAAAAAACAAAAAATAAAAAAAAAAAAAAACAAAACAAAAAAACAAAAAAAAAAAAAAAAAACCTCAAAATAACTTTAAAAAAATATAAAATAACAAATAAACCTCATAATGAAAAAAAAACCAAAAATCAAAATAACAAAAACATAAATAAAAAATTAACTCAAAATAACAAAAAATAGATAAATAAAATAAACCCAAAATAGCAAAAAAAAACTTAAAAAAAAAACCACTCTAAAAAAAAAAAAAATTAAATAAATAAATGATTTTTTTTTTTTTTTAAAACTCAACATAACAAAAATAAATAAACTCAAAATAACAAAAAAAACAAAAAACAAACAAACAAAAAAACAAAACAACATTTAGAAAATAGAAAAATAAAAAAATAAATAAAAAAAGGATCATGTAGAGGGTTAATATGAACATTTAAGACCAAAATGAGTCTGACAGCAGCAGGGACAGAGAGAGAGGACACATAGAAGTTTTTACATAGAAAGTGAATTGGAGCCAGAGTCAGTGGAGCTGGAGGGTTCATTTCCTATTTGTAACGTAGCAGCAGCAGGTTAGCTCTGTCCATTTACACACAGTCTCTTTGAAAACTAACCCTTAACCTTCTTGATACAAACCGAGTCATTTTGCTCCAGACGTGTCTCGTGCTGCAGGAGACTCGCTCTAAACCTCTTTGTGTTCTTCAGAAACACATTCCTCAAACACTTATATGTCCTTGTTCTGGTCACTGAGGGTTTTTTTCCTGAATAAGAAAGTGTGAAATTCATCCAAAGAACGTAGGCACCGCTCTGCTGTTTAACCCTTTACACAGAAATGGAAATAATTTTGTTTCACACTTAAATCTGACAGAGAAACAGCCTGTCTCAATGATCACTACATCCACTCGTCGTCCACTGGATTATAAATGGAACAAGCATTTTTGGGTTAATAATCCATTTTTTGGTTATTTTTTCTGCAGTTTAGGCCTGTCACGTTTGGTATAGAGATGCACTGCGATAAACGATAATAATTAAACTACTTTACGCCACTGATACAACTAAAAACAGCAAGAAAATCCATTTTAAAACAGACAAAATCATTAAAAGACCTGAGCTGCAGCACATACACCGCAGAAAGAAGCAATAATTAACCAGAGAAGTGACTTATTTAACCCTTTACAGCTCAGATTTTATCATTTTACAACTAAAATAACAAAAATCTTCCCAATTTTGCAAAGAAAAAGTTCACACAATGAATATTAAGGCCATAGACTGTTTATATAAATGGACATAGCTAACATGCTAACCGTCGCCACGTTACAAACATGTGCGCACTTCCACCTCCATCGACTCTGACTCCAATTCACTTTCTATTGAAAAGCTGTCCCCTCTCTCTGTACCTGCTGCTGTCAGACTCGTCATTTTTTTCTCTGTTGTGTCTGTAAATCAAGATATGAACATTAAAAACAGACAAATCAACAGCCTCGCTCCTGATTGGCTCTTTGGTTGCTATGATACTCAATTAGCTTCATTTGACTGGAGCTGATCGCTGTGGGTGACGTCTCTCTCACTTAGTCCACTTCTTTATACAGTCTGTGATGTAGAGGTAATTTCCTAACTCTGACCTAGTAACTATAATGTTCAAAGGGCCAAAAGTTGTCGAAACATTGATTAGACTCATAAAAATAAATGACACCTTCACTTTGTTCCATGAAGGTTCCGTTTGCCTCGTGCATCATTTATTCCTGCGTTTGGATGGTGATGACAGACAAATCAGACGTCTTCTTTCCCTGAGGTCACTCCCGCTAGCGTTAGCAACAGGTTTGACTGGCGCCTGCTCCCTGCTGAACACCGAGGCGAATAACAAGGAAAGAGTGTTACCTTCAACATCCTCGCTCCTGATTGGCTCTTTGGTTGCTATGATACTCGCGGTCAGAGTTACAAACATGAAACTCGGCTCCAAATTCGCCGTTTGAACTGTTAGCCTCGGTGAGCTTCATTTGGAGCTGAACGCTGTGACGTCACCTCACTCAGTCACTTCTTTAAACAGTTTGTGGTTTTAATCTGATCATTTATCGTCGAGAGCAGGGGCATCAAACTCAAATTCACAGAAAAATTTAAAAGTGGGACTGAGCCAGACGACATATTTATTGAAAAATTTCAACAACAGCTGCACGTTTTCTCTTCTTTCGAGACATGCAATGTTTTTTTTTATTAAAATAAATGTTTAATAATATTTTAGCTTAAACACTGAATCCAGAACAAGCATCAAATGAGAAATACATTTTTAAATAATATGTCTCTATATCTGTAGTTTTTGAGCTCCTTTTAAATGTATTTTTTTTCACAGCTCTAATATATATTTTATATGATCTTGTGGGCCAAAAATAATTATATCAAGGGCCAAATTTGGCACGTGAGCCTGAGTTTGACATGTCTGGTCTGTAGTGACATCAGAAACACATCGCACTTGAAAAACGTGTTATCGTGGCTGGACACTGACACCTCCAGAGAGATTTATTTGAACTAAAATTTAATAAAAAACTAGTTCTAATGAGGACAGTGTCAGTCGTCATTCTTGTGTTTGAGATTGAAACTGCACGACCCGAGAGAGACGCCAACATGTACAAGCTCCGAGCCCGACGAGGAAAATTACAGCCACCTTCTTGTGACGTTCATTCATCTGTTTGACACACAGACCTGCTCCTCAGAAATAATAAACACGGAGCAGGTCTGAAGGTCTGAAGGTGGAGACGCTGATTATCACACCACAGGCCCCGTCAGGCTTCATTTACCTCTCACAGAATGGAGATTACATCACGGCTTTTCTTTCGGAAGCGTCTGGACCAGTTGCCAAGGAGCCCGGCGCCGTCCAACAGTTCTGCAGAACACAGCGGAGACTCCAGGCATCCAGGGCATCCAGGGCATCCAGGTGAAAAGAGACGACTTCACACGTCTCCAGGATCTGCAAACACGAGCGGAAAAATGTCACTACTGCTGCTGCTCGTTATGACCATGAAAATAATGTACGTCTGGTTCCAGTTGGATTCTACACCGATGGCACATGATTACACAACAATGGTTATAATAAACTTGGATAATCATCGTTTTTAATATTTTAAAACTAAAATATTGACGTTTAAATGTGTAAATATGTTTCATTAAAGGTCCGATATCACACAAAACTGACTCTCGTGAGCGTTAAGTCTGTTACCTCCACAAAAACAGACCTGGAGTTGTGTTTTGTTTCATTCTCACATGTTTATTATTAGTCTGTAGCATCTCCAAAGCTCAAAATGCTCTGTTCCACCTCGTGATGTCATCAAGTGGTAGTTTTCAAGTTAACAGCCCTTTTTTTTTTTTTTTTTTTTTTTTTTTTTACTTTAATTCAGTCAAGATAAGTGGCAATTCCAGATTAGCTGAAATGATCCAATTGATTCTAGTGAAGGTGTGTGGAGTTTAAAAACACAGTGGAGCACTTCCTGTATTACCACATGATGACATCACAAGGTGGAACAGAGCGTTTTCAGTTTGAGAGAAGAACTCAGCCTAAATACACATGGTTTATGTTTGTGATAAAGTGAGAATATTTATAATTAAAACGCTGCTGTTAGACGCACTGAGTAACATTTCTGACAGAGGCTTGTTTCCATGGAGATTAGCCTGGGATGTTTCACAGTGTGGCATTAAACACATAGAGAAACAGCAACTCAAAGTTAGAAAAATGCGTATTTTAGTATTATTATTATTGTTAGTAGTAGTAGTATTAAATTATTAGTATTAGTAAATTTCTTATTATCACTATTATCACACAATGACATCACAAGGTGGAACAGAGTTTGTTTCAGAGTGACACTTTATTATTAGTCTGTTACATCTCCAAAGCTCAAAATGCTCTGTTCCACCTTGTGATGTCATGAAGTGGTAGAACAGCTCCTTTAACCTTTAGTTCAGTCGAGGTAAGTGGCAACTCCCAGAAATGATCCAAATGATTCTAGAAATGAAGGTGTGTGTGGAGTTTAAAAACACAGTGGAGCACTTCCTGTATTACCACGTGATGACATCACCAAGGTGGAACAGAGCGTTTTCAGTTTGAGAGAAAGCAGAACACAACTCCAGGTCTGTTTGAGACGAGGAAACGACAGTAGATCAGGTCAGAAAACAGCGTGACATGAGCCTTTAAGCAAAACGAAGACTGATTTGACCTTTCGGTGCAGTTTTCTCGTTTTTTTTTGTCTCGTACAAAAAACTTTCAGTGGAAAAGTTGAGATGAAAACGGCTCATGAATCAGTTTTACAGCAGGACGACATCGCCTCACCTGTTGTACTAAAACCAACAAGAACAGGTTGCCGGGAAACACAAACAAACGTAGAAGAACGAGGCAGATCTGAGCGGGAGGAGCACATGGAGCCGTGTGGTCAGCTCCGGGGCGGTAATGAGGCTGGATCCTGGAGGTCAGCGGGATTCAACGAGAACGTGGAGCTACGGCGAAGAAAAACACGAGAAAGAACGACACAAACGTGAGAACTGCACCTGCCGAGGAACAACACTCAGACTCCAGCTCCAGACTCCAGCTACAACGACATTCTCTCATCTGTTCTGTCATTTCCTCATCACAAACAGACCTGGAGCTGTGTTTTATTTTCTCTCGAACTGAAAACGCTCTGTTCCACCTTGTGATGTCATCAAGTGGTGATACAGGAAGTGCTCCACTGTATTTTGAACTCCACACACCTTCATTTATAGAATCATTTGGCTCATCCAGCCCTTTTATTGCTTCTGAACTATAGGCAAAAGGAGCGTTTTTGTTTTTTTAGCTTGAAAACTACCACTTGATGACATCACAAGGTGGAACAGAGCGTTTTGAGCTTTGGAGATGTGACAGACTAATGATAAACATGTGTGAATGAAACAAAACACAAGTCCAGGTCTGTTTTTGAAGACGTAACACCATTAGAACAAGACTTAACGCTCAAAAGAGTCAGTTTTGTGTAATATAAAATCTTTAAAATACATTTTACTAAATACAACCTCACACGGCATTACTAAAAAAGAATCTAAATCAGTTACATTTGCAGTTGAACCTGACGAACACAACACAAACCTACATTTTTACAGTTTTTCAGAAAGATAAGGAGATATAGCCAGGGCCGGTCCCAGCTTTCAGGGGCCCCGAGCTGAACCCGTCTCTGGGGCCCCCGACAGTGGGTCCCTGCCTGGTGATTCACATTTAACACATTCTGACTCTGCTCTCGTCACTTTCACCAGTTGTTTTTGTGTTTTTAAGACCAACATCAGACTGAAAAAACAGTCACAAGAACAGAACACAGACATATATAAGAACAGAACACAGACATAAGGGGGGGATTAAGATTTTTTTAAATTCTAGAGGTTTTTTCTTTGTTTCTGGTGGATTTTAAAGTGCTCCACTTGGCGACACTGGGCTCACATTTACATTATAAATGGTCCTTGCCCCGGTGTAAACTCAGAGCCGCCCTCACCTCTGCCCGACTCAAAAACAAAAGTAGCAGCAGCAGATATTTTACTGCTATAGATTTAAAAATGTTATTGTTTGAGAGGGATATTTAGGCTGCTGTAAAGCCAATAAAACTTGATATATTGTATTATTTTCATGAGAAATGCATGGGCTCTTTGGGGGCCCCCTGGTGGCCTCGGGACCCTAAGCCGCTGCTCAGTCTGCTAATAAGCTGAACCGGCCCTGGATACATCACACATGCATATAACACACAAACACCACAGAACTCAGACCCGACGTCTTTAATAAACCAAGATGCTAACAAATAAAAAAGAATAATCTCACACTGAGGGGCGGGGCCAGGGGCGGGGCCAGGGGCGGCGCCGGGGGGGGCTCGAAGGGGCACCAGCCTCCATTAGAAAGGCCGACACCCTGCAATCGCTCCCTTAAAGATTTTTGTCTCAATTTCACAGCACATCCAATCTCGACTAAAAATGTAGTTCAACATGAGACTCCAATAAAAAAAGAATTCCACATTATCTTTTATAAATCACTAGAGGGCGCTAAATACATTCAAACGAGTTTAAAACGGCAAAGCAAACGTGGCCGTTGTTAAAAGCCTCTAAATTAACATGTTAAGTGAGCAACCAGCTAGTCACCGCCGCTGTGTTCCAAACAGGAAGTGATCATGTGCACACTCCAGTTGGCTCCAGTTCACTTTCTATTGAAAAACCGTGTCCCCTCTCTGTGTAACTGCTGCTGTCAGACTCGTCATTTTGGTCTTAAATGTTGGTGATGTTTGTATTTGTGCGTTTTTAGCTCCGTTCGGCTGATAAATGTTTGCTTTTCCGAGTCTGAGCTAACGCTAACGCTGTATTGACGCCCTGAAGTTTGCCGCGGCTCCGAGCTAAAAACGGCTTTTACAATTCCCCTTTAATTTCTCTTAATCTTTTCTGCGCAGCGCTCCCAGATTTCATTTGCTGCTTTTAATAGCGTCCCGGGCTCCTCATTTGCTCGGAAAGCCCAGCTCCTCTCGGCTCGCTGGAGGTAGCTTCCACCGCACGAGCGCTAACCGTCTCAGCGCCTCACATCAGTCCAAAATCAATACTAGCCATAAATAGCCAAAAGTCATCCTGGGTTTTGATTCACAAAACAAACCCAAACAGATATAAAGCAGAAATTCCCAGCCCAATCATAATTTCCAGGAAGCTTGAGTTCCATTATTGTGAGAGGTGTACAGTATATAGCTGCAGCGGCTGATTCAGCACATCCCGGCGTTATTTCTCATAAGGCTTGTGTAGTGAGCGCTAGGGACCTCGTAAATATCCCCGCTCCACAGCCAGAACAACACAGGTCTTGCTTCAGCGCACAAAACATTAATGCAGATTTTTTTCCTTAGCCATCGGGGGCCCGGCTCACTTTTTAATCAGCGTGTCATATCTGGGCACGAGAGGAACGCTGACGCCGTCCACGATGGCCGTTAGCATCGCTCGGGCTAACGTCCAACTCGTGTTTGACCTTTAGAAAACCGCACGAGTCTGAACATCACTGATTCACCTGGGCCCCGGGTGAAGGATGGTGGGCTCCTGGTGGAGACGAGGGGAGCGGTGGAACTCCTCATACAGATTAAGCCCGTGTCAGAGCCGGGGGCCGGAGAGCGCACGCTTCACAAAGAGGATTGGACAGAATACCAGAGTGCACGAGGTTAAATCCCCCGATGGAGGCATCTGAGGGAAAATAACAAAAGCGTTTGATCAGTGCAGCTTAAGGAGAATCCATTACTACCAGGCTTATGTCTTTAGACCATTGTGAGTTTGTGGGATTTGGTTTAATAGTTCAGCCTGGACCTAGATCTGTAGAGCACGTGTGTCAAACTCAAGGCCCGTGGGCGAAATATGGCCCTCCTCATCATTTTATGTGGCCCTCAACAGGGTAAATTAAAAGGTGTGATGGTCTTAAAATATCTCTGTAATCCCTCAGTCGTCTTAAAACGAGCTTTTTCTCCCAGTGAGGTGTTTTCTTGGACATATTCCTCCTTCACTGGTACAAAATGAGCATATTCAGTCGTTCTTAGTGATGGGGAGAAAGAGTATTATGGTAAAGTGAGGGGACGATTCTCCCCTCCATTTCCTTGTGGAGGTCACTGATGTCCCACCTCTGGACTATGATCAAACTTGGACGTTATACTGATGGAACTTTTCAGGTCTTTGACAAATGGAAGAAGCTGCTGGACGAGATCGGATTCAAGAGTCAAACAGACGTAAAGACGGAGACTTTGGACCTGAACCACTGCACTTCTGTAGGACACGGGACTGTAGCTTAGACCAGTCTGTTCGTATTGTGTTTCATGTTGTATGTAAAAAAAAAAAAAAAAAAAAGTGAAAAAAGTTATAAAAAAAATAATTTAAAAATGCAAAAAAAAAAAAAAACCCAAAAAAAACAATTTCTTTTTTTTTTTAAGTCTGAAACTTTCCTCTGACATAAAAAACTTTTCATTTAATGTTGAGAAATGATCATTAGAGAATCAGCAGAGTCAGGATTAAGACGGTCATGGGTCTGATAAAAGTTATGATAAAGTCTTTTTTTTTGTGTGATAATTGGTCATTTGTGGTGAGTGTTGATTTTTTTTTTTTCTTGTATTTCTCACCGGCTCAGGGACAGATGGAAACGAGCTTCAGCTTTAATCTGGTGTAAAGCAGCTTTAATGTTTATGCACTTTGTGCCTGTCAAATAAACTAATCAAGTAAAGAAAAGTAAAGTTAAAGTAAAGTTAAATGTCATATGAAAATCTAATGAAATAGAGAGAGAGAAACTGAGAGAGAGAGAGAAGAGAAAGAAAGAGAAACAGAGAGACAGAGAGGAGAGAGAAATTAAGAGAGAAGAGAGAAAGAAAGAGAAGATAAATAAAGAGGAGAGAGAAGAGGAGAGAGAAAAAGGAGAGAGAGAAGAGAAAGAGAAACAGAGAGACAGAGAGGAGAGAGAAAGAAAGAGAGAGGAGAGAGAGAAGAGACAGAAAGAAAGAGAAAGATAAAGAGGAGAGAGAAGAGAGAGAAACAGGAGAGAGAGAAGAGAGAGAAAGAGAAACAGAGAGACAGAGAGGAGAGAGAGAGAGAAAGAGAGAGAGAGGGAGAGATAGAAAGGGAAAGAGAGAGACAGAGGAGAGAGAAACAGAGAGAGAGAGAGAGAGAGAGCGCAAAAGAAAGACAGAGAGAGAAAGAAAAAAGGAAAGAACCAGAAAAATGTCATTTTATCAGGAGATATGTAGTTACACATCTATATCTTTACCTCCATCCATCCATGTTCTTCCTCTTCTCCGGGGCCGGGTCGGGGGGCCACGTCTAAGGAGGACTCCCAGACTTCCCTCTCCCCAGACACGTCCTCCAGCTCCTCTGGTGGGACCTCACGTTGTTCCCAGGCCAGCCGAGAGACACAGTCCCTCCAGCGTGTCCTGGGTCTTCCTCAGGGCCTCCTCCCGGTGGGACATGTCCCGATCCTGCTCCTCTCGACGTAAACTCACTCCAGCCGCTTGTTTCCGCCATCTTGTCCTTTTGGTCACGACCCAAAGACCAGGTGAGGACAGGAGCTCGGACGGACGGTCGAGAGCGGCCAGATTTTTACATCCAGGCAAATACAGATGTGTAAAAGTAAGTAACAACAGGAGTAAGTAACAAACACAGAAACAGTGAATTAACAAGTAAAAAAAGCAGATTTATTTTACGTCTGGTTCTTTGACGGCGGCCATTTTGTGTCTATGGAACTAAAACTAAAGCTCGGGCTGAAAAAATCTGTTTGAATAAGTTAAAATCATACAGAGGTGAAACTTGTACCGTCTGGAGGTTTCTCTACAGACGCGGCGGCGGCGGCGGTTTTTGACGTCGCCTGAAGCGTTTGTGCGTCACACGTTTGTGTCATGATCGTTATTGACGTATCTGAGCTGAAACGATCCGGCTCTTTTCACTCGAGCCGCGATTCATCAGAATCAGACACGTGACATAACAGTGACACGGATCTAACAGCCGCAGTGCATCATGGGAAGTATCGACAACACGGCCAGAGAGAGCACGTGGACAAAAAAAAGAAAAATGAAGGGATGAACCTTTGAGAGGGTCAGAAAACTGCTACTAGAACAAAGTGGAGAATGAGAGCGAAACGGAGAGAGAGAAGGAGAGAAAGAAAGAAACAGAGAGAGAGGAGAGAAAGAAAGAAACAGAGAGGAGAGAAAGAAACAGAGAGAGTGAAACAGAGAGAGAGAGAGTATAACAGAGAGAGAGAGAGTATAACAGAGAGAGAGAGCGAAAGAGAGAGAGCGAAGGAGAGAAACAAACAGAGAGCAAGAAGGAGAGAAAGAGAGATAGAGAAACAGAGAGGAGAGAAACAGAGAGAGAAAGAGAGAGAAACAGAGAGAGTGAAACAGAGAGAGAGAGAGTATAACAGAGAGAGAGAGAGAAAGAGAGAGAGAAGGAGAGAAACAAACAGTGAGCAAGAAGGAGAGAAAGAGAGATAGAGAAACAGAGAAGAAACAGAGAGAGAAAGAGAGAAAGAAACAGAGAGAAAAAGAGAGAAGGAGAGAAAAAGAGAAACAGAGAGAAAGAGAAAAAGAAACAGAAGCGAGAGAAGGAGAGAGTGAGAAGAGAGAAACAGAGAGAGGAGAGAGAAAGAGGAGAGAGAGAGAGAGAGAGAAACTGAGGGGAGAGAAGAGTAGCGATACAAAGCGAGACAGAGGAGAGAAAGAAAGAAAGAAAGAAAGAAAGAAAGAAAGAAAAAAAGAGGAAGAGAGTGAGGAGAGAGAGAAACAGAGAGAGAAAGAGAGAAAAATAAAGAGAAACAGAGAGAGAGAGAGAGAGAGAGAGAGATTAGAGAGCGTTGCGTCACAGAGTGGGTCTGGGACAGATGACTGGCGCAGATGTAGAACCAAAGAAACAAACGCAGCAGGAAGTGGATCTGTGTCTTTTTCAAAATAAAAGCAGCTGAGTGTGTGAAATGTGAGAGTTTGTGTGATGTGAGTTTGTGTGATGTGTGATGTGTTTGTGTGATGTGAGTTTGTGTGATGTGTGATGTGTTTGTGTGATGTGTGTTTGTGTGATGTGTGTTCGTGTGATGTGTGTTCGTGTGATGTCAGTGTGTTTGTGTGATGTCACAGTGTGTTTGTGTGATGTCACAGTGTGTTTGTGTGATGTGTGTTTGTGTGATGTGATGTGTGTTTGTGTGATGTCACAGTGTGTTTATGTGATGTGTGTTTGTGTGATGTGATGTGTGTTTGTGTGATGTGTGTTTGTATGATGTCAGTGTTTTGTGTGATGTCACAGTGTGTTTTGTGTGATGTGTTTGTGTGATGTGATGTGTGTTTGTGTGATGTCACAGTGTGTTTGTGTGATGTCAGTGTGTTTGTGTGATGTGTGTTTGTGTGATGTCAGTGTGTTTGTGTGATGTGTGTTTGTGTGATGTCAGTGTGTTTGTGTGATGTGTGTTTGTGTGTTTGTGTTTGTGTGATGTCACAGTGTGTTTGTGTGACGTGTGTTTGTGTGATGTGTTTGTGTGATGTGTGATGTGTTTGTGTGATGTCAGTGTGTTTGTGTGATGTGTGTTTGTGTGATGTGATGTGTGTTTGTGATGTGTGTTTGTGTGTGTGTGTGTTTGTGTGTGTGATGTGTGTTTGTGTGATGTGACAGTGTGTTTGTGTGATGTGTGTTGTGTGATGTGTGATGTGTTTGTGTGATGTGTGATGTGTTTGTGTGATGTCAGTGTGTTTGTGTGATGTGTGTTTGTGTGATGTGTTGTGTGTTTGTGTGATGTGTGTTTGTGTGATGTGTGTTTGTGTGATGTCACAGTGTGTGTGATGTCACAGTGTGTTTGAAATTATACAGTTTGAGACAAAAACAAATTTATAACCTCGCCCAAACCTAAAGTCTGAGAGTCTAAGGTGAGGCACAGACACATCTGCACATGTGAGGCTGGATGTGAGACTGGTTCATAATTATTCAAACATATAAACATGAGGCTTTATTTAAAGTCTATAGTTTTCATCCAAGTGTTTGATATGTGCGTCACGCGCGTCTCGTGCGTAAAAACGTCCCTTTAGGACTTTGATTTTGTAGGCGCCTCCCGGAAGCGGCGCGTGTGGCTCCGGGCCGCTTGTCTCGCGCTCCTGGCTCAGATAGGGATCAGCAGTTGGCTCTGGCAGGACAGGCGAGCGCGCACACTGCAGGCGCGGGGATGTGCCGCTCCGGTGACGTGCCCGAGGTGTGAGCGCAGCGTAAACGCCTCAGAATCATGTCCAGAAGCAGAAACATTTAGACCAGGAGCAGGAGCAAAGTGACGGCTCTGAGGGACAAAGTTTGAGCGGCTCTGATGCGGGACCAAACTTACAGAGAGCTTTAAGAGAGAAGATGAGACGCGGATGAGGCGCGGATGAGACGCGGAGGACACGGGACGCACCGGGACGTGATGTGCGCGCGTGTGGAGTGAGCTGAAGCTGAGACTATGGAGGAGAAGTTCAACAGACTCCTGCTGGTGCCCATCGCCGCGGTGCTGGTCCTGATGGTGGGATATCAGTACGTGTGTCCCGCGGACAGCTACACCTGCTCCACCCGCGGGGAGAAGGGCCTGTTCCAGCGCTACTCCTCCGGATTTGAGTTTGTTTATCCGGACGAGGCGGACGAGGAGCTTCCCTCCAAAATCACCTCCAAATGTAACTTTACGCAGCGGGACCTGGACCGGCACGTGGACTTCGCCATCCGCGGGGACGACGTCATGGTGTTTCTGCACATCCAGAAGACCGGAGGCACCACGTTCGGACGTCACCTGGTGAAAAACATCCACCTGGAGCAGCCGTGCGACTGTCTGCCCGGACAGAGGAAGTGCACGTGCCACCGGCCCGGGACCGCGGAGTCCTGGCTCTTCTCCCGCTTCTCCACGGGCTGGAGCTGCGGGCTGCACGCGGACTGGACCGAGCTCACGAGCTGCGTCCCCGTGGTCATGAACAAGAGGGACAAGAAGAGCGCGCACAAGAGCAAGAGGTGAGCGTGCATCCGCATTCACGTGCATAAACTTAGACAAACTCACACGCACGTGCATAAACTTACACACACGTGCATAAACTCAGACATGTATATAGCTCACAATCACGTGCATAAACTCACGTTTACAGACATGTATGCAACTCACACACACGTGCATAAACTCACACTCACGTGCATAAACTCACATTCACGTGCATAACCTCCCATTCACGTGCATAAACTCACACACACGTGCATAAACTCACACACATGTGCATAAACTCAGACATGTGCATAAACACACACGTGCATGAACTCACACACACGTGCATAACCTCACACACATGTGCATAAACTCAGACATGTGCATAAACACACATGTGCATAAACACACACACACGTGCATAACCTCACACACATGTGCATAAACTCAGACATGTGCATAAACACACATGTGCATAAACTCACACACACGTGCATAACCTCACACACATGTGCATAAACTCAGACATGTGCATAAACACACACACGTGCATTAACTCACATTCACATGCATAAACTCATTCACGTGCATAAACACACATGTGCATAACCTCCCATTCACATGCATAAACTCATATTCACGTGCATAACCTCCCTTCACAGACACATGTATAAACTCACACATATGTGCATAACCTCCCATTCACATGCATAAACTAATATTCACGTGCATAACCTCATATTCACGTGCATAACACTCCCTTCACAGACACATGTATAAACTCACATTCACATGCATAAACTCTCACACACATATGTGCATAAAATTCACATGCATAACCTCATATTCACGTGCATAACCTCCCTTCACAGACACATGTATAAACTCACACATATGTGCATAACCTCCCATTGACATGCATAAACTAATATTCACGTGCATAACCTCATATTCACGTGCATAACCTCCCTTCACAGACACATGTATAAACTCACATTCACATGCATAAACTCTCACACACATATGTGCATAACCTCCCATTCACATGCATAACCCTCATTCACGTGCATAACCTCCCTTCACAGACACATGTATAAACATTAACACTGAGTTGGCTTCATTTAGTCACGATTTGGCAAAACACAGAGACGAGGAACAAGGCAATTAAAATAGTATTATCTCACATTATCTCACTGGCAGCGACGCGACGGCTCTTAATATCACAAATACACAGAAAAGTTTCATTTTTGCTCATTTCTCGTTTAAATCTTGTTTTTGATGTTTTTGAAGCGTGAGGTAAGAGTTGATCCTCAGTTTCTCTGCTCGTGGATAAAACATATTTATATTTGTGAATTATAAAACAAAAACTCCTTAAAGACACATTAAAGTGGATAAATGTGCAGCAGGGTCACAAACATAAATCCTGATCTTTAATGCGCCGCTTACACCTGTTCAGGAGGTCAGAGGGGATTATGGGATGTGGTTGGAGCTGGTGAAATCTCGCTCCTCTGGACTCTGTGGGCCGGTTCTTTCTCGTGTTAAAACAGACGAAACGCCCAAACCTACAGAGCGGCCTGTCGCCTTAATCTGCTGTAGGCCTACCTCCATTTTCTTTAATTACAGATCAGCTTAAGGAGCTAAACCGTTTAAGGAGGCCACGGTCCTCTGAGGTGTGGCGCCGGGTTGAAGCCAATTTACCTCGTGTTAGGTTCAGGGCTCAAATCTCCATATGTTACTCCACTTCGAACGGGACGACGGAGGGAGGAGGGAGAAGAGAGGGATGAGGAAGAGTCCGGCGCTCGTCTGCGATAACGTGGAGCTTCTGAATTAACCGCACGTTAGCTCCGTGTTAAGAGAAACTGTGCAGCTCATTAACGCTGCGGTTCCAACTGTGTGAGGCTGTTAAAACACTCCGAACGTGAACATTTACAAAAAAAAGAGCGAGTTTCAAAATGGCCGACTTAAAAATCAAAAAAGACGAAGCAGATTTACTGTTTTCGTCTTTTCTTCTCTTAAAACAGCTTGAAAAACACGTGTTCTTATGTGAGCTGCATCGCCTTTTCACAGATCTGAGCTGTGATTTGCCTTGGTGGCGTCTACAGCTTTTCCAGATGGAGAAAGACAAGCTTAAAGCCGAACTGTGGAACATTTTAAGGTTATGGTTAAGGTTAAAAAAGGTTTTATTGTCAAACACATTTTCCCCCCAAGCCACATCAGCAAAATGGCCGCCGTCAAAAATCTAACAACTTTTTTTAAATTTATAAAACAAACTCAAAAAAAAAACAAAAAAAATAAATCAAAATAAAAAAAAAAAAAAAAAAATTTAAATAAATTAAAAAAAATCTAAATAACTGAAAAAAAAAACTCAAAATAACTCAAAAAAAATAAACTCAAAATCAAAAAAAAAAAAGAAATCTAAATAAACTCTGAAAATGCAAATATGGCTGTGTAACTGAGTATCTCCTGATTAAATGACATTTTAAGACCATCAAACCTTTAAATTTACCCTGTTGAGGGCCACATACAATGATGTGGAGAGCCACATTTGGCCCATGGGCCTCGAGTTTGACACGTGCTGTAGAGAAATGTATCTCTGTGCTTGTTCTTGAAATATCATTTGATTTTTTCGTGCTCCCAAAATCATCCAAACGGTTAAACGGTTAAGTCGTCGTAGCTCAGGAGGCGGAGGCGTTGATTGAGGTCAAAGTTCGTTCGTTCCGAGTTCACGCCTGAGTTAGCGTCTCCTCGCCGCAGCTCCTCCGCCTCCTCCTGAAGCGCTCGATGCCACAACATGATCCAGTGAGGAGAATATTGATAAGCACTTGCTGATAATCGGATACTTCATCGAGCGGTTCAGTCAGAAGCCTTCGTGCGACGTCCCTCCACACAAAGGTCAAAGGTCAGCAGCTCCACGTCGCAGCCAATTAGACGCGGACTTGTTCAAGGGCACGTCGTCATGACATCGAGGTTCAGCCTCTGTGGAGTTAAGTTAAAGTCTCCATGTCGCGCTGTTTTCTGATCTGTTTTGATGTCATTTCCTCGTCACAAACAGACCTGGAGTTGTGTTTTGTTTCATTCAACCTCAAAACGCTCTGTTCCACCTTGTGATGTCATCAAGTGGTAGTTTACAGCCAAGTTAACAGCCCCTTTTACCTTTTTGAGTAAAGACTGAAGATTCCAGGGTTTGAAATGATCCTAATGATTCTAGAAATGAAGGTGTGTGGAGTTTAAAAACGCACTGGAGCACTTCCTGTATTACCACATGATGACATCACAAGGTGGAACAGAGTGTTTTCAGGGCCCATATTACACTGTTTTCTGATCTGTGTGTTCTAATGTCATTTCCTCGTCACAAACAGACCTGGAGATGATGTTTAATAGACAAACAAACCTGCAGATTTAGGCTGAGTTCTTCTCTCAGACTGAAAACACTCTGTTCCACCTTGTGATGTCATCACGTGGTAATACAGGAAGTGCTCCGCTGTGTTTTTAAACTCCACACACCTTCATTTCTAGAATCATTTGGCTCATTTCAGCGCTGGAATTGCCAATTTCTACCAAACTAAAAGGTAAAACGTCGCTTTTAACACGAAAACTACCACTTCATGACATCACAAGGTGGAACAGAGCATTTTGAGGTTGTGTGAATGAAACAAAACACAACTCCAGGTCTGTTTTTGAGGATTATAACACGACTTAACGCTTGTAAGAGTCCATTGTGTGTCATATATTACCTTTACGGGCCATCTTGAATCTGAAAATTGAACAGAAATAAGAAAATAATCGATGTTTTTTTGTTCTGTTCAGATTTACAGCTTTTTTTTCAGTTCGTTTATACTTTTAGTGCGTCTCGTTCAGGGGGTTAAACTCGCCAACTGCGTTTTGTGGACTGTCCAAACTGACGGATAAACTCCATTTCTATTTGTGTTTATATTCGCCGAAATGTTCCAGAATGAAGCGAGCGCAGCCTGAGTCACATTCTGTTCTATACCTGTGAAATATGAGACACGTTATGACTCACACCAGCCTCATTTCCCCCGGACGATGTGAAGTCTCTTTAGCGTCTACAGACAGAAGCCCATAAGGTTAAAACACACGGACGCTGATTACTGCCCTGGAAATAGAAGAACAATTAGGTCTGTGATTTGTGGAAAGAGCCGTAGCCGAGGGAGACGTGAAGATTCAACTTTAGATTTGGGCTGCAGTTTGTTGAGATACTTGTGTTTTAACCGTGAGTCGAGATCAGACGCAAGAGTTTGGACAAAGTTTTACACTAAATGGCAAATATTCAAAGTGCTTTTAGTATAAAGTCGTGTTACTGCTTAGGGACCGTGCACAAAATCATTAATCTCACAAAACGAAAAAATGATTTGAACTCGTGGTAACACATTTTCCAGTTTGATACATCGCTGTTTTTTATGTTCATATCTTGATAAAATAATGAAATAAAAACCCCAGGATCATGTAGAGGGTTAATACGAACATTAAAGATCAAAATGACGAGTCTGACAGCAGCAGGTACAGAGAGAGGAGACAGTTTTTCAATAGAAAGTGAATTGGAGCCAATCGATGGAGCAGGAAGTGCACACATGATCACTTCCTGTTTGGCTAGCAGGTTAGCTATGACACAAAAACACAAAAAACTATCCTAAATCTACAATATTGTTACAAATCTTGAGCTGAAATAATTAAATAAACCGCAAAATTAAAGTTGATTCAGTTAAGTTTGAGTCTGTAATGAGTCCGATAAGTTATTAAATCAAACTTTTACAGCTTGAATCTGATCATACAGACGAAAAATAACCAAAAATGTCCCAGTTGTGCAAAAAAAAAGTCCCTATGATAAATACTGACCCTAAAAAAAACTTCTGTCCCAGCTTCAGACAGAGAAATACAAGTCGATACAGTGACAGCGACTTTACACCTGCAGCCTCCATTTTGTTACTTAGGTAAAAGTACAAATACTGGAGCAGAAAAATACTCAAGTAAAAGTATCACATGAAAAAATGTACTTAAAGTGTAAAAAGTAGAAGTATCTCTCACAGATTTTGAGTCTTATAAAGCTTCAAATGTGGAGATTTTGATCAAGATTTGAGCAGAATTTTGTTCAAAAGAAAACTGAATCTGTTTTTACTTTTTGATTTTTGTGTGTTAAAATAAACCCTCAGCCTGAGCAGAAAGTACAGATACTGCTCTCGAATGTACTCAGATAAAAGTAAAAAGTACCACTGTAAAATGTACTTAAGTAAAGTACAAACGCATAAAAGTACAACCCAGCGTCAGCACTTCTACGACACGTTTCCTTCAGTCGAATATGAAAAATCATGAAGTTTTCACAGTGAATAAAGAAACAGAACATTTATGTGACATGAATATTCACAGGTTTTTATGTGATTTTAAGTCAAAATCACATGAAATAAAACTCGTCATGTGTTAAAATATGTGAAAAAACCTGATAAACGTGGGGTGTGTGTGGCTCCCGTGGCTCCCGTGGCTCCCGTGGCTCCCTGTGGCTCCCGTGGCTCCCGTGGCTCCCGTGGCTCCCGTGGCTCCCGTGGCTCCCGTGGCTCCCGTGGCTCCTGTGGCTCCCCGTGGCTCCCGTGGCTCCCGTGGCTCCCGTGGCTCCCGTGCTGGGCTGTGACGCATATGCAGACGACAGCACGCTAACGAGACGGCACAGTGTTAGCTTAAGTGACGTTAGAGCTGTTCAGGGAGACGTTTGGATTTGATCTTTTATCCTTTTGTTCCACTAAGACAAAAAGAGCATTTCTAGTTTTGGCAATAATTCTATATAATCCAGAGAGCACCTGCTCGGAGCGATAACGCAGATTAAAGCACCTCTCATCCGTCTTTTTGGGTATTTTTAAAGCTCTTGTCTGGAGTTTTTTGTGTGAGATTATAAAAGCCACTTCAGCTCACAAAAGTCTGAGTCTAAGGACGGACAAGAGCGAGGAGCAGAACGAGGAGCAGAACGAGGAGCAGACACGAGAGCGAGCGAGGAGAGACGAGAGCGAGGAGCAGAGCGAGGAGCAGAACGAGGAGCAGACACAAGAGCGAGGAGCAGAACGAGGAGCAGAACGAGGAGCAGACACGAGAGAGAGGAGCAGAACGAGGAGCAGAACGAGGAGCAGACACGAGCAGCGAGGAGCAGAGCGAGGAGCAGACACAAGAGCGAGGCAGCAGAGCGAGGAGCAGACACAAGAGCGAGGAGCAGAGCGAGGAGCAGAGCGAGGAGCAGACACGCGAGAGCGAGAGCAGAGCGAGGAGCAGACACAAGAGCGAGGAGCAGAGCAAGGAGCAGAGCGAGGAGCAGAGCGAGGAGCAGACACGAGAGCGAGGAGCAGAGCGAGGAGCAGACACAAGAGCGAGGAGCAGAGCGAGGAGCAGAGCGAGGAGCAGCACGAGGAGCAGAACGAGGAGCAGAACGAGGAGCAGACACGAGAGCGAGGAGCAGAACGAGGAGCAGAACGAGGAGCAGAACGAGGAGCAGACATGAGAGCGAGGAGCAGAGCGAGGAGCAGACACAAGAGCGAGGAGCAGAGCGAGGAGCAGAGCGAGGAGCAGAGCGAGGAGCAGAACGAAGAGAAGAACGAGGAGCAGAGCGAGGAGCAGAACGAGGAGCAGAATGAGAGCGAGGAGCAGACACGAGAGCGAGGAGCAGAACGAGGAGCAGAACGAGAGCGAGGAGCAGACACGAGAGCGAGGAGCAGAACGAGAGCGAGGAGCAGAATGAGGAGCAGACACGAGAGAGAGGAGCAGAACGAGAGCGAGGAGCAGAACGAGGAGCAGAACGAGAACGAGCAGCAGAACGAGGAGCAGAACAAGGAGCAGAACGAGAATGAGGAGCAGAGCGAGAGTGAGGAGCAGAACGAGGAGCAGAGCGAGGAGCAGACACGAGAGAGAGGAGCAGAACGAGGAGCAGAACGAGGAGCAGAGACACGAGGAGCAGACACAAGAGTGAGGAGCAGAACGAGGAGCAGAACGAGGAGCAGACACAAGAGCAAGGAGCAGAACGAGGAGCAGAACGAGGAGCAGACACAAGAGCGAGGAGCAGAACGAGGAGCAGAACGAGGAGCAGACACGAGAGAGAGGAGCAGAACGAGGAGCAGAACGAGGAGCAGACACGAGGAGCAGACACAAGAGTGAGGAGCAGCAGAACGAGGAGCAGAACGAGAGCGAGGAGCATAACGAGGAGCAGAACGAGAGCGAGTAGCAGAACGAGGAGCAGACACAAGAGCGAGGAGCATAACGAGGAGCAGAACGAGAGCGAGGAGCAGACACTAGAGCGAGGAGCAGAACGAGGAGCAGAACGAGGAGCAGACACAAGAGCAAGGAGCAGAACGAGGAGCAGAACGAGGAGCAGACACAAGAGCGAGGAGCAGAACGAGGAGCAGAACGAGGAGCAGACACGAGAGAGAGGAGCAGAACGAGGAGCAGAACGAGGAGCAGACACGAGGAGCAGACACAAGAGTGAGGAGCAGAACGAGGAGCAGAACGAGGAGCAGAACGAGAGCGAGTAGCAGAACGAGGAGCAGACACTAGAGCGAGGAGCAGAACGAGGAGCAGTGGATTTGTTTTTCTGAAGTGGTTTTAGATGAATATCGTGATTTAAAATGTGTAAATTATAACAGAGATGAGAACCATAAAGACACAGCTCAGGTCTAGGACTCGGGGGAGTCCGTGAGGGGGGGGCGGGACACGGTCTCCGTTAGTGGGGGGCCGGACACATAGTCTCTGGTGTTTTGTGAATCAAGGTCATGACGCTGTGAGGAGCAGATTCACCTCATTAACGGAGTTTATGACGGGAGAAAGAGCCACGTCTGCTCCACCACGACCTCCATCTGGACCCGCGCCTCCTGCACATCACCACCTCCGTCACCTCCTCCATCACCTCCTGCACATCACCTCCTCCATCACCTCCTGCACGTCACCTCCTCCGTCACCTCCTCCGTCACCTCCTCCGTCACCTCCTGCACATCACCCCCTCCGTCACCTCCTGCACATCACCTCCTCCTTCACCTCCTCCGTCACCTCCTCCTTCACCTCCTGCACATCACCTCCTCCGTCACCTTCTGCACATCACCTCCTCCACCACCTCCTGCACATCACCTCCTCCGTCACCTTCTGCACATCACCTCCTCCACCACCTCCTACACGTCACCTCCTCCGTCACCTTCTGCACATCACCTCCTCCACCACCTCCTGCACATCACCTCCTCCATCAACTCCTCCACCATTTCCTGCACATCACCTCCTCCATTACCACCTCCTCCACCTCCTCCTCCACATCACCTCCTCCTGCACCACCTCCTCCGTCACCTCCTGTACATCACCTCCTCCGTCACCTCCTGCGTCACCTCCTGCACATCACCTCCTCCTCCTGCACATCCCCTCCTCCGTCACCTCCTCCGTCACCTCCTGCGTCACCTCCTGTACATCACCTCCTCCGTCACCTCCTGCGTCACCTCCTGCACATCACCTCCTCCTCCTGCACATCCCCTCCTCCGTACCTCCTCCGTCACCTCCTGCGTCACCTCCTGCACATCACCTCCTCCTCCTGCACATCCCCTCCTCCGTCACCTCCTCCGTCACCTCCTGCGTCACCTCCTGTACATCACCTCCCCCGTCACCTCCTCCGTCACCTGCTGCGTCACCTCCTCCGTCACCTCCTCCATCACCTCCTGTACATCACCTCCCCCGTCACCTACTCCGTCATCTCCTCCGTCACCTCCTGTACATCACCTCCCCCGTTACCTCCTCCGTCACCTCCTGTACATCACCTCCTCCGTCAGCAACAGCTCCAAACGTAACAACAGATATGAGACTGGAGAACAGAGAGAACAGGGAGAATGGAGAGAAAAGGGGAACGAAAAGGGAGAACAGGGAGGACAGAGAGAACAAGGGGAACAGAGAGAACGTCGAGAATAGAGAGAACAGGAGGATGGTGAGGCAAAGAGAACGAGGAGCACGAGAGCAGGGAGAAGAGAGACAACAAAGAGAACAGGGAAAAGAGGGAGAACGGAGAGAACAAAAAGAACAGGGAAAAGAGGGAGAACGGAGAGAACAAAAAGAACAGGGAAAAGGGGGAGAAAAAAAGAGGATGGAGAGAACAGAGAGAACTACAGACTCCAGCTCCAGCTCAGACGGTTTTGGTGAAAATAAATGAGCTTCAAAACTTCTATTTGAAGAAGAAACAGGAGGAGGAGGAGACTGTCCCCAAAAACACGCCCCCTGGAGACGAGCACAGGGACTGCAGCTCGGCTCCAACTCTCAAGTGTCTGAAATATGTTCGGGAAATGGAGGAAACATCAACTAACAAGCTCCGTGGTCAGACGAGGCGTCGGCATAGCAACCAGTTTCAGTTTTGATTAGACATTAGCGGCACAGCGTCCGCACGTCTTTGTCAAAACGCCGTCGAATTTAGCTCCTCTTCAGAATCAGACTCCGCTGCCGTTTCAAAGAAGATTATTCTGAATATTTTCTCTAATTACGGCGTTAACTTTGGTGGAACCTGAGAAACCTGGACCTGCAAACGTCCAGGTTTCTCCAGGTTTCTCCAGGTTTCTCTCCAGGTTTCTCTAAGTTTCTCTAGGTTTCTCTAGGTTTCTCTAGGTTTCTCTAGGTTTCTCTAGGTTTCTCTAGGTTTCTCTAGGTTTCTCCAGGTTTCTCCAGGTTTTCTCCAGTTTCTCCAGGTTTCTCTTCTCCAGGTTTCTCCAGGTTTCTCTAGGTTTCTCCAGGTTTCTCAGGTTTCTCCAGGTTTCTCTCCAGGTTTCTCCAGGTTTCTCCAGGTTTCTCTAGGTTTCTCCCAGTTTCTCTCTAGGGTTTCTCCAGGTTCTCTAGGTTTCTCCAGTTTTCCAGGTTTCTCAGGTTCTCCAGGTTTCTCTCTAGGTTTCTCCAGGGTTTCTCTATTCTCCAGGTTTCTCTCCAGGTTTCTCCAGGTTTCTCTAGGTTTCTCTAGGTTTCTCTAGGTTTCTCTAGGTTTCTCTAGGTTTCTCTAGGTTTCTCCAGGTTTCTCTAGGTTTCTCTAAGGTTTCTCTAGGTTTCTCTAGGTTCTCTAAGGTTTCTCTAGGTTTCTCTAAGGTTTCTCTAAGTTTCTCTCCAGGTTTCTCTAAGGTTTCTCTAGGTTTCTCTAGGTTTCTCTAAGTTTTCTTCTCTCAGGGTTTCTCTAAGGTTTCTCTAGGTTTCTCTAAGGTTTCTCTAAGGTTTCTCTAGGTTTCTCTAAGGTTTCTCTAGGTTTCTCCAGGTTTCTCTAGGTTTCTCCAGGTTTCTCTAGGTTTCTCTAGGTTTCTCTAGGTTTCTCTAGGTTTCTCTAGGTTAGGTAGGTTTCTCTAGGTTTCTCTCTCTAGGTTTCTTCAGGTTTCTCTCCAGGTTTCTCTTTCTCCAGGTTTCTCTAGGTTTCTCTAGGTTTCTCTAGGTTTCTCTAGGTTTCTCTTCTCCAGTTTCTCTAGGTTTCTCCAGGTTTCTCCAGGTTTCTCTAGGTTTCTCCAGGTTTCTCTCTAGGTTTCTCTAGGTTTCTCTCTAGGTTTCTCTAGGTTTCTCCAGGTTTCTCTCTTTCTCCAGGTTCTCTCTCTCCAGGTTTCTCTCCAGGTTTCTCTAGGTTTCTCTAGGTTTCTCTAGGTTTCTCCAGGTTTCTCTAGGTTTCTCTAGGTTTCTCTAGGTTTCTCCAGGTTTCTCTAGGTTTCTCTAGGTTTCTCTCCAGGTTTCTCTAGGTTTCTCTAGGTTTCTCTAGGTTTCTCTAGGTTTCTCTAGGTTTCTCTAGGTTTCTCCAGGTTTCTCCAGGTTTCTCCAGGTTTCTCCAGGTTTCAGGTTTCTCCAGGTTTCTCCAGGTTTCGCCAGGTTTCGCCAGGTTTCGCCAGGTTTCTCCAGGTTTCTCTGCGCAACAATGAAGTGAAATAGTCTATTCTGAGTTGGGTTTTTTTAAAGGACCACGGAGGTCAGAGTCTCTGCAGGTCCCAGCGTGTAGTTTGAGAATTCACATCGCAGCGGGTCAGAAAATTGCTTTAAGGCCAGACGTCAAAACCGTTTGAGTCGCGGAGCCGCCCCACACTGAGCGGAGCGTGACCTTATTAGTGACCTCATTAGTCCAGATTAGAGCCCAGAATGCAGGTCGGCCACTACCAGGACGAATTAGCCAACCTCATTCTGGTCACATCCAGGGTTTAAACGGTTTAAACTGCGAATCTCAGGTTTTGATGATTCTCTAATTTTTATTTATTTGTTGGATAAAAACGTGCTGGAAATATAAATGTAGTTTTAAACCAATCAAGAGGCAATTTGTGGAGAAAAGTTACATCCAAAACACTCACTTCTCCAGGATTTAGAGAAAAGGGGGTGATTGACAGGTGGTTCAGCCAATCAGGGACAGGCGTGAAAAAAAAATGAAAAAAAATATCACAGGAGCTGAAAAACATGTTGGATTTCTGCAGAATCAAAGAGCGAAATCTGTTCATCTGAGGTGAGAGAAAAGTGATTTTATTTGTAAATCACAGGCGACCAATGAGCTGCTTCGTTTCACGTGAGTCACTGAAATAAACGGATCTGATTGGACGATTATGTTTGAGGAGGAGGGACCAGACTGAGATCAAGCTGTATAAAAAAAAAATGTGCCAGGCTAGAAAATTACAGGAAGTAGAGTTTTTTTTTTGTTTTTAATTATAGAAAAGTGATTATTAAAATGACGAGACGCAACACAGAATTTCAGGAAAGAGGCAAAAAAAAAAAAAAAAAAAAAAGGATTAAACGGTTCCACTGTTACACTGCACAAGGCTTTTTTATTTAAGTTTTTGGAGATGGTGGACGTGTAGATTTCTAACAGCTTCATTAAAACACGAAAAAACAAAGATGTACAAGAAAATGTACTAATTTGCCAAATATAATAAATAAATTGCCTTTTTTTTATTTTATTTGAGTCCCAGGAAGTAAAGATTTAGAGCGTCCCACACTGATGAGAATTTTATCCAAAAGTTTGTCATAATTTACAAAAGAAACACATTTTTTTGACACTTTAAACACGATTCAGACGTAATAAAAGCGCTCTCGTATATCTGTATTTGTCAAATATTAATGTCTGTGCACAGAGACGAGTTTGGGTCCAGACCGTTGCCTGGTAACAGTTATGGGAGTGTGATGTCATGATTTCAACCAGGAAGTGACATTTTAAAAACTATGTCCAAACACGGAAAACAAGTCTTTTTTTTTAAACTAAACCTAAGTGTGTAGTAAAACGATCAGTCCAGCCTGTTATAGGGACTTTAACATAAAAAGGGAAGCGGACTCTGACATAACGGCTAATGCTAATAAAGCAGAAGTTTAAGAAGGAGCAGGACTGACGCCAAGAAGAAAAAAATATATACAACTCGACTCCAGAGATTTAAAATGGACAGAATCATCAGCCACAGAAGAAATCGTCTGGTCTGTTTTATGAGTCAGTGTGGAACAAGTACAAAAAAATACTCGGGAAAAGTAAAAGTATCACATGGAAAAATGTACTTAAGTAAAAGTATTGAAGCACATGTTTAAAAATGTACTTAAAGCATAAAAAGTACAAGTATTTCGTGTAGATTTTGAGTCTTTTAAAGCTTCAAATGTGGTGATTTTGATACAGATTTGAGCTGAATTATAAAAATACGTCTTGTGGAGTAGCAAGTACAAATACTGCTCTGAGATGTAGAGAAGTAAAAGTGACGACAGGAAGTAAAAACGATGTAATAAGTTAGAAAGGATTTTAAAAAAGATTGATCCTAATGAAAGCAAAAGACTCAGTGCAAAACGACGTGGCCTTAACCTGGAAACAGTGACGTGGATCATAACTCAGACTCGTTCTGTGCGTGAAATCCGCTGCGTTTTTAGCCATAGCGCGTATACAGCTCCTCTCTTACCTCGTCTTTGCCTAAACGCTCACGTGCAGATACCAAACTGCTGAGGAATGTGTTTTTTTTAAGTGAACTGACTCCAACAACAGCGTTTAGTCAAAACATGGCTGCCAATCTGCACCGGGTGGTTATAAAAAAAAAAAAAAGAGAAGAAGAAGAGGGAAAGAAGAGCGTCGGAGCTGCTGCTGTTCGTCTTGTACCTGCACTAGATTTTTATTTTTGTCTAAAACGGTGGTGGCGATCGCCCTGGCCCTCGCGCCCGGGCCTGACGTGGGGATGTGCGCAGAGGAGCGTCTGGACTCGGAGAACGAGGGGGCAGCGTCGTGACCTCACAGATGCACCGTCTGAAAACCCGCTGACGACAAACGTGCAACGCTAATGGCACCACATATGGCAGCGTTTGGCAGGAGTGGGACGGTTACATACCTGTCCGTGTGTATATTTAGTAGCTGTGACCTTATTAACACGACATGAGAAGCATATATCACCAGTTTGATTTGTGGAGTGATTTAATATCGTTCGTTTTTTGGGCTGTTAGTGATAAAGACCTAAACGAGCTCTTAAAAATACACATATGCTTTTTTTTCTCACTGTCGAACATAAAATCAGACTAAACTTTTCCTGTTTTAGGTCAATTAGGATTAACTAAATTATTTCTATTTGCTAAATGCCACAATAATGACAGCAGGATTTTTAAAGACATTTTTTCATAATATTTAAACTGTACCATTGGGTCAGATGTTTTGGATGTATCCTTCACAATAATTGGCAGGAGTTTTGTCCCGATGAAACAGGTGGAACTGAGCTGAGTTTGTGGGTCTTTTCTTGTCTGTCTGGTCAGGGATTTGTGATGGAAACTCCAAAACATCGACTTTTTTATCGTTAATACCTGATGATGGCCGGACTTTCCCAGGGTCTTGGCTGTAACAGTTTGAACGTGGCTCCTTCAGGGACGAGCCGGACATTTCTCTTCCTGATATTTTGTCTCTTTTCTTTTGACTTTCCTCCTGATGTCGCACAAAGCAGCAGAGTGTTTGAGGTGTGGCTTCAGACACATCCACAGGTGTGTCTCTGATTAAGTCACATGTTGTCAATAAACCAATCAGAAGCTTCCAAACACGTGACATCATCATCTAGGTTTTCCCTAGTTGTTTAAAGGCACAGTACAGGTGTCTGTCACTATATCTCGGCTCTTCTTTCGCTGTTTCGCAGAGTATTTTAGTGCAGTTTTCATGCTTTTTTCACATTGTGTTCTGCGTCCTGATTGGCTGAGGGACTGTAGACCATTGTGTTCTGCGTCCTGATTGCTGAGGGACTGTAGACCATTGTGTTCTGCGTCCATGTGTTCTGGGCTGAGGGACTGTAGACCATTGTGTTCTGCGTCCTGATTGGCTGAAGGACTGTAGACCATTGTGTTCTGCGTCCTGATTGGCTGAGGGACTGTAGACCATCAGCGTCAATCAGGACGCAGACCACAATGGTTCTGCGTCCTGATTGGCTGAGGGACTGTAGACCATTGTGTTCTGCGTCCTGATTGGCTGAGGGACTGTAGACCATTGTGTCCTGCGTCCTGATTGGCTGAGGGACTGTAGACCATTGTCCATCAGTCTCCTCCGTGTCTCCTGTACAGTACAGAATGTGTCAGACAAATTTACATAAATGTTGGATCAGTGTGACTCTGAAGTGCTGTATGTTTGCAAGTTTTCTGTCGATGAAACGTTCTGCACCGACAAAGGCACCGACGAAGGTTTGAACTTTGTGTTTAAACGAGAGAGAAATGTGAGAAAATGTTAATGCCTGTGTGAGAAAAGTGTATAAAGTGTGTGGTGAGGGGTTTTACAGACAAGAAACATAAACATAAAGCTGATACTTAACGGATTTTTTCTACTGTAGGTATTTTTAGAACATAACCCCCACGATAAACGAGGGACCACTGTACTTTTACTGTATATAAACTTGAAAGTCATGAAAAATTGTCTAAAAAAATCCTTCTCTCATTATTCTGACATTTTGCAAATACAAATAATTTTGTTAATCCTAATTGACCTAAAACAGGAAAAGTTTCGTCTGATTTCATGTCAGACAGTGAGAAAAAAAAGTGTCTGTCTTTTTCTATCGTGTATGTAAAACTTTTAAACAGTTTAAATGAAAAACTCGCACAAAGTAAGAAAAGCAGCTGTATTTTCCGCTCATATAGACGTCTCCATTTAAAACACATCAATGTCTCCATATAAATTGTTATTTATCACGTCTGAAGTGAGCCTTAAGTGCAGCACATGTTTTGATTGGTTTAAAATAGAAAGTGATAATGAACTGACAGTGATTGTGAACCTTTTTCTGTCTGTGTGGATTCATTTATTTGTTTATTGTGAAAAGTGTCAAAAAACTTGGTCCTGACATTGATCAAATGACTTGGTGACGAAATGGAGCAGATTTATATCGACTCTGTGCCTTGATGATGATGTTTTAGTTTCTTAGATTCTTGAGGAATGAGATATGCTGAGGATTTTGTTAATCTCTCCATTTCTCCTGAGGATTAGGGGCAGTGGACGACAGGTTTATTATCAGAGAGAAGAAGAGGGGGATTAATACACAAGTGGAGATTGAAATTACAACAGTATTTCATTTACTATTTTGGCCCGATCTGAAAAACATAATGATACGGTTACCTAAGAAAAAAACTGCAAATCAAAATGGAGTTGTGAGATTCCTGAGCTGTCGTCGTGTGGGTAGAAATGACCTTTTAGCGCCGTCTTCCATCTATTTGTCCGTATCTACATGGACCTCGAAGAGTCTGACACCTCGCAAAGATTATGATGTCAAGCAAAGGTTAAAGCTAAGACGCTAAAGCTACTAAAGCTGTAGCTAGCAGGTCGGTGTGTGCGCGGATCAGTTAAACAGCGTGTTTAACAAACCAAATGGAGTCTGAATAGAGCAACACGAATCGCATCCAAATGTGAGCAAGCAGATGGACGATTTCGCCGAAGATTTACCAGCAGAGAGGCGCACGTTACACGGCACTGAATCCACAAGATGCGCCTCTAATCTTATGTGTATTTACGGTTTTGTTTAGACTCAAACTCCCAGCCCGTCTCACATATGGCCCTCGTGCCCCTCGTCTTTCTCGAAGCTTCTCCCACTTCCCCGTCTCCGCTCCCACTTCCCCAGGGCTTTTCTTTTATTGCCCAAAAATAGCTTCTCATATGTGAGACCAGTGAAGATCACATCACAGAGCAGCACCCAGCTCCCAGCTCATCACTTCTCACTCCCGTCCTCTCAATCTGCACTTCACAGCGATTTGTCAAATACTGTTAGCGGCCAGCAGCTCCACCAACTGCGTTACATTCAATTTCGGAGACACTTTTAATGTCGTATTTTTAGCTAAACGTGATGGTCTGTAGCTGCGTTTCGTGTGTGTGCTGGGAAGGCCGTAAGTGGCACACAAAAATGAAATTAGCGAGTGAGAGAGGAACAGTTGAGTGTAAATGACTCCCACTTGACCTCGGTCTGGAGACTGATGTAATCAGAGGTTCTTCTTCAGCGGTCGTAGAGCAGTCGTCATCCTCGTTTACTTCTTGAGTTATTTTTGAGATGTGTTCTTGAGATGTGTTCTTTGTGTTCTTTCTTTGTGTTCTTCGTGTTCTTGAGATGTATTTGTGTTAAGATCTGATGTGTTCTTCGTGTAATTGAGATGTGTTTTTCGTGTTCTTCAGAGGTGTTCTTTGTGTTCTTCAGATATGTTCTTCAGGTTCTTGAGACGTGTTCTTCGTGTTCTTGAGACATGCTCTTCAGATGTGTTCTTGGTGTTCTTGGGATGTGTTCTTCAGATGGGTTCTCCATGTTCTTGCGATGTGTTAGTGTTCTTCAGATGAGACATGTTCTTCAGATGTGTTCTTCATGTTCTTCAGATGAGACGTGTTCTTGTGATGTCTTCATGTTCTTCAGATGAGACATGTTCTTTAGATGTATTCTTAGTGTTCTTCAGATGAGACATGTTCTTCAGATGAGACGTGTTCTTCGTGTTTCATGTTCTTCAGATGAGACATGTTCTGTTATTCAGAGTGTTTTCATGTTCTTCAGATGAGACATGTTCTTCAGATGAGACATGCCGATGTTCTTCGTGTTCTTCATGATGTCTTCTTCAGATGTGTTCTTCAGATGAGACATGTTCTTCAGCCGTGATGTCTTCTTGTGTGTTCTTCAGATGTTCTTCAGATGTGTTCTTCGTGTTCTTCAGATGAGACATGTTCTTCAGATGTGTTCATGTTCTTCAGATGAGACGTGTTCTTCAGCTGTGTTCTTCGTGTTCTTATGATGTCTTCTTCATGTTCTTCAGATGAGACATGTTCTTGTGATGTCTTCTTCGTGTTCTTCAGATGTGTTCTTCATGTTCTTCAGATGAGACATGTTCTTCAGATGTGTTCTTCATGTTCTTGTGATGTGTTCTTCATGTTCTTCAGATGAGATGTGTTCTTCAGATGTGTTCTTCATGTTCTTCGTGTTCTTTGCTGGTGCCTGCAGTGATTTATTGGTCCTGCTGCTCGACACTCGTCCATTCACCAGAGTCAGTTTGGCTAAACTGAAAATCGAACCTGCCCAGATTCTATCTGCTGCTCCTAATGCAGCGTGATCTATAAGTCTGTCCTGGTCCAAGAGCTGCTGTTGTTCTCCTCGTGAGAAAAGTCCACTCTCCAAGTCCTCGCCGCCTTGGTGAGGGTCATTAGGTTTAAAGGTGACATCATCATTCAAGGCCTCGTTTTGTGTGAGAGTTAAAACGATAAACTTTTATAGGTCCATCAGGGTCAGTATCATTCCTTTTATTTCACTTATTTAGCGGGAATTTGTCACGTTTTATAACCGAGCTTTAGAAAACATAACATCGTTTTTTAAGTCATGTAAAAAAAAAAAGAGTTGAGACGCTCCATTATCACAGTCAGAGGTTGGTCTCGTTGGGACGTGGGCGACAAACGTGAAGGTAACGAATCCCGAGGGTCCCCAGCGTCCACAGAAACGCCCTGAAAACCGATGTGCTCTGACTGCGCCGCCTTCAACACCCGACTCAAGTGTGAAATCGATGTGCTTGTTTTCAGAGCCGCTTCTCTCCGCTTCACTCGTCCAAATGCCTTTACAGACGATTCCTCTTTGACCGTCCTCGATACGAAGCAGCGTGAAACCAGTTCTACCCAAACAACTGAAAGGCAACGTGGAGATTATATGTTCAGTTTTGAAACGGAATCAAACGAGATAGTTGTCGATCGTCCGGGTTTTGTATGGGCTGCTCCTTCAACAGCATAAATAGTTTCCATCAGGGCTTTTATCACGAGTCTGATGGTGTCCTTGATGGGAGTGAGTGAATTAACAAGGCAGATATTGATCTCGGGCTGTGAGTTTCCTCTGTAGCTTTTTGATGGTGATTTAGAGAGTGAGAGAGAGACAATCAGAGGCCGAGCTGGTCGATAGCGTTTGCAGGTTGCCGTGTGGAGAAAGGTGACAGGCAGCAGAAGGGGCGTCGCCATCGATCGGCTGGAAAACGCAACAAGCTGATTTTACTTTCTCGCCACACGGACACGCGCGATCACACGCAGCGCCGGCCTGATTGTGCTTTTATTTGACACTGTAGAAGAAGAATCGCTCTGACAACAGAAGGTTTTAACGCAATCAATCAGGCTTCAGTGAAAACCCTGGGACTGTTCCCATGTTCTCCAGAGTGACTTAAAACGCCATTTAGCACATGCAATGGAATTATAGCAGCGAGAGGCGAGAGGAGGCACGAGAGCACAGATGTCGGAGGAAGAGCGATGTGACAAAAAGTTATTCGAAAACCTTCATAAACCTGCAGCCAGGCCTGTCACGATCACACATTTCGGAGAGCGATATGTTTCTAGAGATACACTGCAATAAACGATAATATTGAAGCTACTTTACGCCACTGATGCGACTAAAACACAGCAAAAACATTTTAAAATAACCAGTTTCATTAAAAAACCTGAGCAGCAACATATGCACAGCAATAATTAAACATAGAAGTGACTTTTTCAACTTTTTCAGCTCATCTTATTGGACAAAAATGACAAAAATCGCCCAAATTTTGCAAAGAACAAGTCTGTGTGACAAATACTGAGCCCCAACATATGTAATTAAATAGTTCTATATAATGATTATCGTGACAGACTCATTATTTAGGCCAAAAGTTGATGAAAAAACACATTTTAGAAGCACATTTTTATGCTTAAAGACACGATGTTCTTTCGCTATAACCGATTAACTGTGATTTCTGCCTTTTTCTAAACAAAAGTCCCATCGTAAAGCTGGAGTCTAAGGTTCATCTCTCGTTCAAAGAGTTTTCATGTGTCGTTCATTCTCTCTCGTCGTTCTGGGCACTTTTAGCGAGGTGTAATCGTTGTTTCCTTTCATAATCGGGCCCCGTTTCTGTCGCTGACGCGGGTAAGAGGAGAGCTTTGACATTTGCTGCTCTTTGTCGATAGGTCACGATGAAAACGCAGACGCAAAGAGGCGGGCGGCGTGGACGTCCATCGATCCTCTGTCTCACGGTTTAGCTGTACAGATAGATGATAGGCACGAGAGGAGGAAATACTGAGCCATTCTGAAACAACTACAACACAGGCAGCTTTGTGCTCGAGCGGACATCCATCTGCAGCTGTCCGCTCGAGCCGCCGAAGACGCCCGGCTAATTCACTCGGACTCCTCTGTGGATCGCCATTATCCCTGGGCGGTGCGCTGTCTGCGGCTGCTCCCTGCCATGATATCATCACCGCACTCACTTAAATATACATCACGGCTGATTGATATCTGCCGGCCCACAATAATTGCTGAATTGTGGACCTTTTAGGGCTGTTTGGCTGCACGCTCTGAGCACACGGAGACACTTCTCTCGATTTAATCACATTTAGTCGTTAAGTGGTTGAATCGTCTCTTTGTAAAAGCTCCAAACAGCGCTCTGCTTTGGAAAGAATTATCACAAATTATACAAGTCCAAACAGGCCGTGTCTTTATTTATTTTGTGTTTTTTGGTTTATTTAGCTGCACAAATACCGTGTTATTAACCAGCTGTAAAACCTGAGTATTTATGCCAATACGAATATTTTTCCTGCTGCACTGATGTTTCAAAACAACCTTGAATCGAAGTCTTGATTTAGCTGAAAGCTGCAGCGGCTGTGTCTCCGAACGAGGCGTGAACCACGAGGCCTTTGACTCGTCTTTAGATTTGGTTTGGTTTCCCTGTGACACTGGAGGTTCACTGAGATCCAGAGCCACACAAACATTTCATCTTCTTTTATACGTGTTGCCTTCCTTTTAAAAACCAACTAAATGTGTGAATTCTCGCTCGCTGCCTCCTTCGGTCACCTCGCTCTGAGGGCGGCGCCGCTGAACTCCGCAGATAAGGAGCTGGAGCTGCTGAAAGGGTTAGACAGAGCCGGGCAACAGTAATTTTCTCAGACGTTGTTTAGGGCACATCTGAGTGTCCTGGACTGAATAAAAAGTGCTGGCCATGAAAAACTCCACAACTTATATTAAATAAACTGTATGTTCTAATATGAGGTGAAGTCTTTATCAATATTTTATCCATGACGTCTAAACTACTAAACTCAAATGTATTTTTATGTTCACGATAATGACTCACTGTGTCTGGAGGATCATTGTTCAGAGCCACAATAAAACATAAGTCTGTGATGCAGCAGGAGCAGAGTGTGACATCAACTCACTGCAGTAACTGCACCTCACTCCAGGGACCAGCTCCCCAGTCTGAACACTCACCAACACTACAGCTCACACTGAACACTCACCAACACTACAGCTCAGACTGAACACTCACCAACACTACAGCTCAGTCTGAACACTCACCAACACTACAGCTCACACTGAACACTCACCAACACTACAGCTCAGTCTGAACACTCACCAACACTACAGCTCAGCCTGAACACTCACCAACACTACAGCTCAGTCTGAACACTCACCAACACTACAGCTCAGTCTGAACACTCACCAACACTACAGCTCACACTGAACACTCCAACACTACAGCTCAGTCTGAACACTCACCAACACTACAGCTCAGCCTGAACACTCACCAACACTACAGCTCAGTCTGAACACTCACCAACACTACAGCTCAGTCTGAACACTCACCAACACTACAGCTCAGCGAACACTCACCAACACTACAGCTCACACTGAACACTCACCAACACTACAGCTCAGTCTGAACACTCACCAACACACTACAGCTCACACTGAACACTCACCAACACTACAGCTCAGCCTGAACACTCACCAACACTACAGCTCAGTCTGAACACTCACCAACACTACAGCTCAGTCTGAACACTCACCAACACTACAGCTCACACTGAACACTCACCAACACTACAGCTCAGTCTGAACACTCACCAACACTACAGCTCAGTCTGAACACTCACCAACACTACAGCTCAGTCTGAACACTCACCAACACTACAGCTCACACTGAAACACCAACACCAAACACTACAGCTCAGTCTGAACACTCACCAACACTACAGCTCAGTCTGAACACTCACCAAACACTACAGCTCACACTGAACACTCACCAACACTACAGCTCAGCCTGAACACTCACCAACACTACAGCTCAGTCTGAACACTCACCAACACTACAGCTCAGTCTGAACACTCACCAACACTACAGCTCACACTGAACACTCACCAACACTACAGCTCAGTCTGAACACTCACCAACACTACAGCTCAGTCTGAACACTCACCAACACTACAGCTCAGCCTGAACACTCACCAACACTACAGCTCACACTGAACACTCACCAACACTACAGCTCAGTCTGAACACTCACCAACACACCAACTGAACACTCACAACACTAGAGCAGATCAGAGTCTGAACACTCACCAACACTACAGCTCAGTCTGAACACTCACCAACACTACAGCTCAGACTGAACACTCACCAACACTACAGCTCAGTCTGAACACTCACCAACACTACAGCTCAGACTGAACACTCACCAACACTACAGCTCAGACTGAACACTCACCAACACTACAGCTCAGTCTGAACACTCACCAACACTACAGCTCAGACTGAACACTCACCAACACTACAGCTCAGACTGAACACTCACCAACACTACAGCTCAGTCTGAACACTCACCAACACTACAGCTCAGTCTGAACACTCACCAACACTACAGCAGATCAGAGTCTGAACACTCACCAACACTACAGCTCAGTCTGAACACTCACCAACACTACAGCTCAGTCTGAACACTCACCAACACTACAGCTCAGACTGAACACTCACCAACACTACAGCTCACACTGAACACTCACCAACACTACAGCTCACACTGAACACTCCACACCACGGTGCAGTGACAGAGCTGTTACTGTTCCTCTCTCCACTGTGTCAGAGTCTTATTGTCAGACTGGAAACATTCACATGTATAAAGATGTTGTGACACGTGTCTTTTCTTGTTTTGATGCAGAAACTTCTACTACATCACGATGCTTCGAGACCCCGTGTCCCGGTACCTGAGCGAGTGGAAGCACGTCCAGCGCGGCGCCACGTGGAAAACGGCTCTACACATGTGCGACGGGCGTCCGGCCACTCAGGACGAGCTGCCCGCCTGCTACAGCGGAGACGACTGGACCGGCGTCCCCCTGACGGACTTCATGAACTGCCCCTCAAACCTGGCCAACAACAGACAGGTGCGCATGCTGGCGGACCTCAGCCTGGTGGGCTGCTACAACATGTCGTCCATGAGCGAGCTGGAGAGGGGCCACGTGCTGCTGGCCAGCGCCAAGGCCAACCTGCGCAACATGGCCTTCTACGGCCTGACGGAGTTTCAGCGCAAGACGCAGTATTTGTTCGAGAGGACGTTTGGCCTGCGCTTCATTCGAGCGTTTACGCAGATCAACAGCACTCGGGCCGCCAGCATCGGCATCAGCGAGAAGGTGCGCTGGCGCATCGAGGGCCTGAACGCTCTGGACGTGGAGCTGTACGAGTACGCCAAGGAGCTGTTCCTGCGCCGCTACCAATACCAGCGGCAGCAACAGCACCAGGAGGAGCGTCTGCGCAGACGCCAGCAGAGGCAGCACAGGCAGCGGCTGCACAGGACATACTGGGCCCAGCTGCTCAGACTGGGAGCAGAGGAGGAGGAGCAGAACGAGGTGGTGAACGCGGTGGAGGTGGTCTCCACCACAGAGGATTACAGTAGTCAAGTGGTGCGATGGTAACAGGACCTACAGACTGGACCTGAAGTTATTCTCTGCTACCTTTGCCCTCCATTTCTGCTGTGCTCCAGAACCTGCTCCTCTAAAACCTCTCGCTTGTCGGACGACCCAATAGTGTCTTAATATTTATGATGGATGTATTTGTCATGGCAACATTTTGTATTTCTGTTTTTCGTAAAGCTCTATTTAAACAAAGCACCGGTTCATTTATGCATTAGCTTTGAATGTTTTCCAAGCAGGGACAATGTTCCAAAGTTTAACTCGAGCAGACTTTTATGTGCAGGTATCGTGCTATCTGGAGGGACTGGTCTGACTGAGGGGGCGTGCTCTGTGTGTGATATAGCGCTGTGTTGATCAGTGAAGTATCGTAGCTTCTCTGTGGTGTTTGGCTTCATTCAAATATCAAAGCACACACTTTTGGCAATGATCTGCAGTGTTTTTATTCTGCTGCAGAAATCACAAACAAGGCAACGTCCTGCAAGTTCTGTGTTTAATAAAAGTAAGCAGCATTCGGTGATGTAATCGTGTTCTGATGGACTCTCTGGTCTGCATGTGTACACAGCATGTTCTCGCCATAAAAATATGAAATCTTTGTGCAATGTGCCAACTTCTTCCACATCCACCACACGTCTGTCACCACCACACGTCCACTGCACAGGAACATCGCCATAAACCAGACACTGTTTATACAAATGGACGTAGAGAACCTGCTGCCGCCTCGTTCCAAACAGGAAGTGATCATGGGCCCACTTCCAGCTCCATCGACTGGCTCCAATTCACTTTCTATTGAAAAACTCCTCTCTCTGTAACTGCTGCTGTCAGACTCATTTTGTTCGTATTAACCCTCTACATGATCCTGGGGTTTTTATTTCACTTTTGTGTCTGTAAAGCAACATATGAACATTAATAACAGACAAATCAGGCGCCTTTACTTTTGCCATTAGAGTTTGACACACTGTTTTATGAAAGCAGAAAAAAATTTAAAATAAATAAAAAATTTATAATAATGATAATAAAACAAAAATAAATAAATACAATAAATAAATAAGTAAATACAAAAATAAAACAAAAATAAATAAATAAGTAAATAAATAAATAATAAAATAAAACAAAAATAAATAAGTAAATAAATAAATAATAATAAAATAAAACAAAAATAAATAAGTAAATAAATAAATCATAATAAAATAAAACAAACATAAATAAGTAAATAAATAAATAATAATAAATGAAAAAAAAAAATCCCGAGGTCATTCCCGCTAGCGTTAGCAACAGGTTTGATTGACTGTTGCTAATCGCCCGCTCCCTGCTAAACCTGCGGTGTGGGCGGGAAAGGGCGTTACTATGCGAAAAAACTATAATATTGAAACTATTTTATGGCACTGATATAAAAAATAAAACAGTTCACACAACATTAAAAAGCCTGAGCCACAAATAAACAGCAGAGCGAAGCAATAATTACACCTGGAAGTGACTTTTTCACCCCTCAACATCTCAGATCTTACATTATTATTACTGTTACTATTAAACATCGGCTGATATCATCAATCAAATCAATCAAACTTTATTTATAAAACCCTTTACAACACTCAAGGCGAACAAACTGCTTTCCAATAACTCAGTATAAGAACATTTAAAACATTAAACAATCAAATAAAAACTAACTGTACAACGTATCAGTGGATTACTAAGTGTTAAAGTCTGAATAAAGACGTTTGAGTCTGGATTTAAACAGGTCAAAGTCTGTGATCGTGACAAATCGGGGCCAACGATGGAGAAATTATGTCATTTAAAGTCGCTGCAAACTCCGCCCGAGCTCTTTTTTTCACCACACACCTGTCCGAGAGCTGTGTGGTCAAGTTTAGTGCAGCAATGTCTTTATTTTAAAATGTTAATCTAAACCTTTGTGTGGGTTTTTTACACAAAACAAAATATCGCCCTCT